>OU015462.1:55097660-55167660 GCA_907164805.1 Brachyptera putata
ACACACCACACTGTTGTATATCGTATCATGAACGAAACGACAAGTTTTGCACTCGGCACACCGATACGACGTTACGAGTTTTAACGCTTATCCGGGAGTTAATATGCAAATGGCATGTTTGAATTACTCTCGTATTAACACGATCGCGTTGTCTACATTTCTGCAACTTAGTTTGAGAACAGAAAATTAAATAATATTATAATATCGTGAAATGTATAGATTCTAAAAACATTACTTGTTCGTTTCATACATAAGCTGTGAAGTCCGATCACGAGCTCTAGAAACAAGTCTACAAAAGGCGTATATATATATATATATATATATATATATATATATATATATAATATATATATATATATATATATATATATATATATATATATATATATATATATATATATATATATATATATATATATATATAATATATATATATATATATATTATATATATATATATATATATATATATATATATATATATACTATATATATATTATTATATATATATATATATATATTATATATATATAATATTATATATATATATATATAGATATATATATAGTACTAATATGATATATATAAGATTGATACTATAACGAAGCTAGAATGAATCAGGACCTTACGAGACTCAGAACGACTTACTGATTCATGACTGATCACTTTGAACTCGTCCACGACAGTTGTCTCCCGAAGATGAGTAGTGTGGTCTACTCGAAACGTCGAGAAAATGTAACAAATTGCATGTAGGATTCGGCCTACAACACTGCCATCCATCAACGATAAACGGTGCAACCTGAATTAAAGATATATATATAATTTTTTCTGTATTCATATATATATATATATATATATATATATATATATATATATATGGATATATAGATATATAGATATATTATATAATATACAAACATTGTGAGACTGAATTTACCAAAAGAATGACACCTCCATTTCCGTGCCAGATAAGCCCTATACATACTTCCATATATATTCTCAGTCATTCACGCATTTCCATTCATTGTGATCTTCAGTACCTCCTTCCATCGTATGAAGTACAATATTTCCAATCACACGTTTCTATTGGTCTGCTAGCTGGCATAGTCACGTGACTGGAAACAGGCTTCATCACGCTGATATTGGTATTGAGTGTTTACTGAGGCATACATTCAATTACAGCGTGTGTGTATTTTAATGATTAGACACCGACATATTCAATATGTATTAAATAGAGAATATTGATGTGATGTGATGATATGAATATACTGCTTGTTAGCAATATCAGTATATCATATGTGTATATATAGCCTATATAGGCCTACTTATATTTATACAAATATAGACGTATAATTATATAGGCCTATATTTGTATATATATATATATATATATATATATATATATATATATATATATATATATATATATATATATATATATATATATATATATATATATATATATATATATATGTATATAGGCCTATTATATATATATATGAAGGGTACAGGGGAATAAGGAAACGATTCACACATTGTGAGTTCTGAGATGAATACAATTCTATATAAATTATTATAATATTATCATAATAAATATATATACATATATTTTATACTCATATAATTGTATGTAGTCTACCCACTCATATATTCAGTGCTTGCTAGCGGTAAGAACGACCGTATTCAACATTTTGTGTTTGTCTTCCTGGAATTGCCTTATATTTTTTGGCTACGATATTGCATATACAATAATACGCTATGCAGAAACTTTTATATTCATAATCAATCAAAATATTGACTCAATGAAGGTTTTGTTTATTAGTCATATAGATTAGCACCAGTTTTCTCACCTAGTGTACACATCTGAAAAAAAAAATCATGAGAAGCGTTTACAGTTCCCTGCTGAGTTTTATTTGTATTTTACGATAAGACTTAGCCTAGTTTTTAATGTATTTATACGATACAGTATAAATACAGTACATGGCCTATATGCCCGCAACTCTGCAATCAATGCCATCCTTTATACAGTAGGAAACACCCAACTCACACAAACACCACATTAAACTTCTTTGAACTATATCAATTCAATTTCATATCATACAATCACGATCTAAATGTCCTTATCGACTTTTAAAAATGATGTAGGAAGTTGTAAGAAACGTATGTGAAAATGATGGTGTCAACAAACTGAAACTGGGTTTTTTTTAATACGGAATAATGTGTACTTATTGACATCTTTGTACAAATGATGTGTGCGCAGTAAGGTGAAGCTATTACGTCCCAGCAAATCATTTGGCCTCACTCACTGAATCATCACAAACAAATTAATACAATCAACTAACAAAACAAACGTAAATCGAGTACAGGCCTTCATTATTTATTCCTCGACAATATTATTAAACTAGATCTTGAAACACAATGATCACGTTGGCGATCATAAGTGTTACCTTTATAGTCTTAAATGTGCGAATCGAAATGATGATGCATTCAGTGAATAAAAAATGAAAACAATTCTTGTTTGTCAGTTACTTAGAGAAGTAGACTGAGCTTGACTGAAATTACTTTACAAACAAAAAGTGTTTACGTTATGGCTGATTGAATTTCCTGGATGTGTATTTCCCATTTTCTTCGCAATAGGACGATGACTCCGTGTGTCTTATGGTTTCCGACATCCGTACATACAGACCTAATTGTATATCGTATATGTGTATACATCCGCTATTGAGAGTATATACCACTGTCATCACATTCGGTTACAAAATAGAGCTATGATAAAAACTGGAGTTGAAATGTAGGAATTACAAAAAAATATAATGGATAGTTTCACATTCTAGTATGAGCAGGCCCCAGCTTAGGGATCCCAATATTTAAGGGGCGCCAAATTCTGAAAATATTTGATTGAAAATTAAATAATACATTGTTATATAAAGTTGTTGTATTTATTTGGAAAGGAGTGTTTTTGGTATTAAATTCATTTTCTTCATTCAAATTGGATTTAACGACACACTACTGATGACTCCGATCTATTGACGTCGGTGAATGATATGAGATGACGGGATGATGAGATGAAAGGTTATTTCATAAGGTGTTTTTGAATAGTGGGAAGGAGTCGGTCGTGGCCTGTTGTTTAGGAACCATCCCAGTATTTATCTGGATGACAGAGGAAACCCACGATAAACTCCTGTGAGGATGGTCGACCATAGCGGGAATCGAACCCCGGTCTCCAGAATGAGGGTTCGGTGTATTAACCACTCGGCCACACGTCTCAGTAGGCCTATATATATATATTGGTATGTGTTTACTAATAAATTAGTGGAGCTGTTAATACACGTGTTACTGCAGCTTCCGCCATCTTCATTACACACACACACACACACACACATATATATATATATATATATATATATATATATATATATATATATATATATATATATATATATATATATATATATATATATATATATATATATATAGAGAGAGAGAGAGAGAGAGAGATAGATATATAGATATAGATAGATAGATAGATATATCCATCATTTAAGTTGAATTGATTGGAAAATATATGTTCTTGTCTATTTCATACTCTCACATAAGTAGGCCTAGTGTAAAGAATACTTATTAAAACCTATGCATTTGATGGTAAATCGCTTCTAAGTAAATGGAGTGTGGTGAGGCAAATATTGTTGGGCCTAGTGGCGCAAAATGTTTACCACTGCCCTAACTGTCATCCCATACGATTACAAAATAGAGCTATGATAAAAAAAAACGAGTTACAATGAAGGAAAAAAACAAGAAAGTATTAGGATGTACTGGATATTCTCCCATTCTCGGACAGATTGTAGTAGGAGGCTGTATATTGTCCACACACATCATGGTCAGCGCTGTGGTGTCATACTCGACTGATGAATGCGCTGTGAAGAGCTATATATCTTGGAAGATGAAGGGAGGAAGAACGTAAAGCAGGGGGGTGAAAGTGAAAGGGAAGAGGGTGAAGAAGGGGATGAAGAGTAATTTGTCAAACTCAGAGTCGACAAACAGCTTCAGTGAACACAACAGCTTAAAATATATATTTAAAATAATAAGAATAAATAATAGTGAAAAAAAAACACATGGCCATCTTTCATCCACAGGTTGTGGGAAGGACATTTTTAGCATCGTTGAACATGATGCATGGCTCTTTAGATAGTGTTTGGATGATAGAAAAAGTTCAATAAGAAACTTTGACCACCAAAGCAGTCTATAGGGTACTTCTATATTCTGAAGAGAACGATCAATATATTTATACAAGTTTCTTTTAATGTGATTTTTAATAATTTTTTGAACTATGATTACATAGTTGCTTACATACTTAGTTGCTAACTATGATTACATACATAGATTACATAGTATGATTTGCATAGGTTTTGATAATATTGGATAATTTCCAATATTGTCATCAGTATCATTAGAGATTCAATCTTCATTCTCAGAAATCATCTTTATGGTCATTCATTCACTTACTCCATGCCGTCAACACAAACCATATTCACTCTTTCATCATTTCTCATTGATTAATTTTTATACTGCTTGTTATTCTGTGTCATAAGGCAGCTCTATTGTGAGCAGAGATTTTGTAATAAAGTTTATATATATGATTACTGCATTAATAAATTGAAAGCAAGTGAAACACATACAGATTAGGAACCAATCTCTGTTAATTAATCGGAGAAAATTTGTATAGAAATATAAAACAATATTAATTTGGACTACTCATCTTGTCCATCCTTTTTGTGCATCCTATGTCTCACATGACGTCACTTATCGAGTTCATGATTGAATTGGAAATTAAAATGTCCAAGAAGTAGTTAATAAGAGATGAAAATAAATAAACATTGAAAATAAATCGAAAAGTGTATGCTCAGCCCCATTGAAAACAAAACAAATTTATTTCGATGGATCAAGATTCGAGATACATGGTCTGTAAGTGTAAGCTTTCAGATCCAAACGAGTCTCTTACAAAAATATGATCACACCTATCCACCCACATCCAGCATCATGTTTGACCTCATGACCTCTCAGTGGTGTGATTATTGTTGGTTTAAATCACATCAAATATTGTTATGCAAGATAGAATGTGAGATACTCGAAGTTAAAATACACTATATAGATATGTCAATATTAAATTTGTGTAGTCAGAAGATACAACAAAGTTCAAACCTCACTACCAACTTTGTGGAACGCAAATTAAGTAAACAACATTTGAATTAATTTGCGTTGAGTTGGTACAACTGCGTTTTGATACTGTATGGTAGCGAAATGAGACATGATGATTGTACGATCGAAATATTTATTCTACCAAAAAAGATAATAAGAGCAAGTTATCATAATGTTTGAATAATGAAGTAAGTATAGGGCTGCGATTCGAGAAGTTCACACTGTTGTGCATATTGTGTTCACATGCATGCACATGTTTACCAATGCGCACGGAAGAATGGTGTCAACATCAGAATAAATTCGTGATCGGTTGAAAGATTGGAACACAAAAACTACTCGACAATCGGTATAAATTTATCACTCTGTTGTGTTTATTAAAAATAGTAAAAAAAAAAAACATTCACGCATTATTGCGGAGTCGCATGCAATTTGCATTATAGTTCAGCCACATGTATTAAATCGCGACTAGGCTGCCTAAACTCATAAATCATCATACATTTAAATTATTCCACATTTTATGATAAAAACAAGTCCGCTATGGGCAACGATTGTTGTTCTACACCAAACCAACATGCAGCTTCGTGACGTCATGATGAAGAGAGTCACACACACACACCATGACAAATAAAATCGCATAAAGCAATCATCAGAAATATAAACGAGACCGAAGAAATATTGCCTCAACCGAGATGAAAGAAAAAATATTTTATAGAGTATTGGCACAAAACATAAAAAACCTCTATTAGTGACACAAACGTATCGTTCTGGTAAAAAAGGTTGTCAACCATAAAACGTTTTCGATCTGTCACGTGCTTGTATACCACGTCCATTGTCGATCAGTTTCTCTCTCTAGCTGTGTGGCTGTACCTTCTGCAGCTCGGAACCCGATCTGTCAATGGCATGAGCGACCCTGGCGAAGGGTGGGGGGAGGGGGGAGGGGGGAGGGGATTAACTAATAAAAAGCAGTGATTGGAACAAGAGAGGGTGGTTTTTGGACCCATCTACTTATATATATCAGCTAGAGGGTGACTGACTGACTATACGATCCCGGCCGCCCTTAGCTTTTATATGACAGACATTGAACGCAGTGCCTGCATGTTTACGATGCGACACCATTCTAGAACGGTGCCACCCCCCTATTGCCACTGCCACCCCCTCAACCACCCACCCTCCGCCACCTCTTTCGACAGCGGGCCATTTCATTTGATGACCCGACGCCGAAAGTAACCGATAAAATCGTAAATGCTTATGGGGCCATTTTAAGCCACAATCAGTACACTCTCTGGGTAGCTTTTCCATTTTGCGAAGTTTGATATAATAATAAATAAGGTTTTAGCTTCATAAAACCAAATATCCACGCAACAATAACGAATTATTGCGTATATAACTTGTGATTCAACTTTTAAATTGATTCCGATAACGTAAATAGGCAGCAAACTTCATCCTATGTTATCTATTCATAACACGTAGAAAAATCAATTTTTATTAAAACGTATAACGCTGGCCTAACAGCTGGATGTGAAGGAGAACTCAATATACAGTTTCAATATTCATGGAACTGAGAAGCAAGGCACGTAATTATTATTGTCCGGTATAACATATTAGAATCAAACGGAAATCACTGCCTCCATTGTATGAACTAGGCCTAATTGAATAAATTTATTGGAAAAAGATTTTTCATTTTTTGCTTTAAAATTTATTTATGAATTACTTTATTGATATGAAAATTTCGAAGTTATAGGATTGACAATAATGAATGGGTGAGCAAATCCATCACTAAACATATTACAAGAATTCATTCCAAATTTCAAAGAAATTTGATTCATATTCAGACTTTTGAGTTCTCTTATAGCCTACCTCATAGTTATAATATATAGATTTTTCATTGAATGCTTATTTCTTTATGTCTCCGACTCGCTCATCCGCTGCTCTCAAATCATCATGCACATAAAGATCCCCGAGATTAGTATGCAAATACTTGTTTTGTTTTGCTTGTATCTATGACACCAATACATTAAATCATTACATTAATCGGGGGTTTAAAACGCACGCCCATATATACGGAAACAGATAAATAAATATATATATATAGTCTACTATAAAACACGGAACTAAGCTCGTATTAGGATTAAACTCCTCTACTAAAACCAACAATTTAATCTATTAATTCACACCTGTATAATTTCCCAATTTCGTAAATTGACAACAGACTTTTTTTCTTCTTCTCTATTGATTCAGTGTTCAACTACCAGAGACGATTCGTGCTCTGTCCGACGTAACAGAGGATTACAGCATTGATTTAACACGACAATATCCGTATAAACTGGGCCCAATCTATCAATAGACTGTTATCGAATTGTACCCCCATGGCCGCGACACTGCTGACATAATCGCCATGTTTTTCCCCCCCCCCCCTACCCCCTCTCGCCCAAACCCCAACCCCCTGGAGCAGCACGTTTGAGTGTTTATCCCGTGTGATTTCCCTCGGGCACCATACGCCTATACCACCAACTACTCTGTTACTCGGTTATGCCCTATACATATACATAGGCCCTAATGTTAGATACTGTTTAATCGACTGGCAATATCAATCAATCCTAGTTAAAACGTAGACACGATCGGGAATAGAGAATTTATATATGAAACTTTATTTATGCTTTGAATTTTTTTTTGTACAAATTCGGTGGCACATGTCACATTTATCTAAAATTTAATTACACATATTTCACATTCGCCTTAATTAAGTCTAAAAATTTCCAACACTCGTGTCCTGAATATTTCAATTGATTGGCAGTTTTCAAATACTTTCTGAGGCAACCCGTTCCACTCCACAATCCCTCTATCCACCAATGAGTTTCTATCCTTTAACCGCCTTCCAAATCTCCTCATCTTAATCTTATGACAGTGATCATTCCTGCCCTTAAAATCGGGTATTTCAAATCTGGCTCTAATGTCCTTCCATGCCTTATCCCCTCTATACGCTTTGTATATTGCACCTAATCTCGCCGCTTTCCTCCTGCTAGTCAGCGCGTCCCATTTCAATTTCTTCACCATTGCCGTCGCACTCCTATATTTATAACTTGTCACTACATTCACTTGTCATAACATTTGATCAAGAATTTTTTTAAAGTATGTGGTTTTTCTTCTGTTTAAGATCTGATATGATTGTTTTTTAATTTATATGAGCGTCGTGTGAAATTAATCCTGTTATTGATATTCTCAGAACATTATGGAAATTCTTTGTCGTTAAAGTCACATTATATTTTTATTAATACGTTGCACTTGCATGAAATGCTGCACTATAGGCAAAAGTGCAATAACCATTAGCACGCTTTTATTCGATCACTTTGTATGTACATTATGAATTTATTATGTTTTGCCATCTGAATGCAATCTACATCAGAAAAATTATAATAATGAGTATAAAAAAGTTCTATAAGAAATGACAAGTGCATGTTAAGTGACAATCATGACTTGAAAGTATTAATGGTTTCATAGACATATTGAATAGCTTCAACAGAATGTGTATATATATATATATATATATATATATATATCCGCCAACGTGGCTCAATCTAATATCGTAGACAGTATGAATCTTGCGTGTAAAGGAATTAATTTTCCAAATCTTGGCTTTAATGTGCCTATACTATATCATCATACCTTTATATTCACAATTTCAGTATTAATTATATTTTTGTATTTGCATTCTACACGATTCTATAATGACCTTATATAATTTAACTTGCCATTGGGACAAGATTGTATCAATTGATTTATAAAAATTTTATTCAGAAGTTGTTTTTATTTGTTTAATTGCTGAACTCATATTGATTAGTTAATTACGATCGTACGTGCAAATAATCCGATTATTGAATTTCAGTCAATTGTGAAATTCTAAATTATAAATAATTATATTTTTTTATATACGTCAAATTGACGAATGTTGAAAATGGCAGATATGCGTAATTGAGCATCTTAATTCAATCAACTTTATTCTTACGGAGAATATCGTTTTATTGAAACTTGAAGATATTCATGAAATTCATATAGTATAAAAGTTTAGATGACAGTGCCTTCGATAACATATGAGAAAGTTCTATGTACGCAATTAAACTCAAAGTGTATAAGCCATATTATAATTATATTAATATAATTACTATATAAACTAATATATATATGATATTATATTCATACTAATTATCTAAAAAATAGTATTTGCATATGATATATATATCGTATACATAAATATCTATACTAGTGTACAATATATACGTATGTCGATAATTGATATACCAATATATAAATAATGGAAGTCTGAAAGTATGGTGAAAACTTAGTAAATGGGTTGAATTGCTCACGTAGCTGGTGTATGTATGAAAAGTATTGTTCTCTTCAAGTTATGGTTTGACAATTTTCAGATATGAGTGGTACCGGTAAAATTATTACCCGTATGCATTACCGTACTTACATTCGTACATTGGAATTATACAGGGTACACTAATGTTGATCACTAATACCTGATACACAACTGGATATTCTTATCCCATATCAACGTTAAAACAATTATAGTAGCGAATAATAATAAACCCCTCTGTTAATGTTATGAAATTGACGAGAAAAACTTGAACATTCCATCAAATTTCTCCCCATTTTACCATAAAAACAAGGTAATAAAAAGTAAAAAACAACGTTGTAGCCGTAAGGTGGACATTAACGAGATTCATTCAATCATTCAACTTTTAATCTCTGAAACTCTTTTAATCATAGCGTCTAAAATACTTAAAATTAAAATGCGGTCACGTGCGTCTTTCCTAATTATATTAAAAATTTCCCGCAGCGTGTCTCTCTCTCTCCTCCTCCCTCTCTTTAGCTCTCTCCCCCCTCTCTCCCTCCCTCTCTCTCTACTTATACAGCCAGGCATCGTCAGCTCAATTTAAACCACTCCGCTTCCCCCTCCCTCTCCCTCTCCCACTTTCTCCATCACTCTCTCTCCCTCACCCCACTATTTTTTTTCTTCTTTCTCTCTCTCTCTCTCTCTCTGCTATTCTCTCTCTCCTCTCCTCTCTCTCCTCTCTTCTCGTCTAGCATCTCTCTCTCTCTCTCAACTATTTCTCTATGCTCTTCTCCTATCCCTCCCACTCTCCTCTTACTCTTTATCTCCTCTCTCTCCTCTTTATCTCCTCTTATCCTCTCTCTCTCTCTCTCTCTCTCTCTCTCTCTCTCTCTCTCTCTCTCAATAATTTCTCTATCTCTTCTCCTTCCTCTCCCTCTCTCTCTCTTTCTCTCTCTCTCTCTCTCTCTTTATCTCTCACACACACATCCACACACTCTACCTATATCTCACTCTCTCATTAAGTGGGTACACTGGAAGACAAACAAGTGCGGATAAAACCGAACAGGGGTGAAGTTATGGGAAGCTCGAACGCAAATGTCAATACTTCTCATGATTACAGGAGTATATCTATATTTATACGTATATGCAGGACGTATTTCCATACACAAGATGATTTCAGGTTCTCCTGATTTCCTTTTCTCTGTTCTTCCTTGACGCATCTCGATCTCTCATCTCTTTCAATTCCCTATCACAACCTATCCATCTCTCCATTCTCGAATCTTCATCCCTAGAATCAACTGTCCCTTTCGCCCCGCCTCACCCTCCTCTTCACTCATCATCATCATTTCCTCGCGCTTGCATCCACTGGCAGCGCAACCCTCCGCATTTCTGCCATACCGTGTTTATACCGCATTCCATCCGTTTATGTGCCGCGATAAATCAACGCATTGTGGAAAGAATGAGGGACACAGGAAAAGAAACGAGAGTGAGAGAGAGGAAAATCTACGAGATTGGCGAAAACCCTGTCAAAACTAAGAGTGGAGAGGTCATCAGAATCTTTATCTGCTTTCTGAATGTGATTGATAGGAACCTCGCTAGAGTTGTATGTGTATTCCCTTGGCTGTGCGAGGGTAGAAAAACATTCTACTTTTTTCATGGACAATACATTTTGTTAAGCTTTTAATAAAACTGTGACGAAATAGTGGAACCCTGAATTATACAATAAGTATAAGCGGTCGTGAATCTGTGTGATATTGGATAGTGACATTGTTGTATCACACAGGGTCGTGTGAAGACATTTTGCGCCCCTGGGCCTGAAAATTATTGGCGTCACCCCCTCCTCCCCCCTCCTTCACCACTCATTCACATCAAAAACCAATCACCATCAGGTTTTTGATAAATATGTTCTGAAATTTTTTTTTCAAAACTCGCTTCATTCAGTTGACATCTCACAGTAAGAATGTAAAATATTGAAAATATTTCTATAATATTCTATTCTCTCTTTTTCAAATGAATACAACTACATTATTTTTCTTCTCTCTTCCTTCGGCTTGCTTGTTTTACTGAAATATCTCACTTTCTTCTTTTTGGTCTTGCCCGAGGGGCTAACTACTAAAATATCAGGTGTACATTTTGGAAAAAATCATGGAAAATAAAACAATAAAACGAAAGAAAAAAAATCAAACAAAGAAAAATCAGAAAAATCAAAAACTGAAAAAAAATCAAGAAAATTATTAAAGATCGCGAAAAATTAACAAAAAAAGAAAAAAGAAATCCCTATAAAATGAAGAGAAATAAAAAGAAAATCACGGAAAAATCAATAATGAATCACAAAAGAATCGAGAAAAATGAAAAATTGAAAAGATTGTAAAAAATGAAAAATTCAGAAAAAATTAGAGAAAATCCGAAAAAAAAATCATGAAAAATCGAAGAAAAAAAAAAAGAAAAAAATCACGGAAAATGAAAAAATTTGGAAAATGGAAGAAACATTTTATGTGCATGTACACAAAAAATGTCCAGTTGTTAACCCCTCGGTCCTCCCTCGCATCGCCGACCTCTTTGAAATTTGTCCCTATAGCAATTTATATAATGCAATGTCCTTGCATGGATCGATGTGACTATTCCACATAAAATTCCTTTCTTCCACCCAGTCACATATTAAAGTCACATTTAGTCAAAATTGTCATGAGTGTGACAACTTCATATATATATATATATATATATATATATATATATATATATATATATATATATATATATATATATATATATATATATATATTCTTCAACTTTCAATAAGCTGGTAAAATTTTTACCCCCATTAAATATTTGTCCCTTATGTGCCTTGATACGGCCCTGCCTGCACATTATAAACACTCTGAAAACCTTATGCCAGAAGGATGACTTGAGAATGGCTGCATGATCTTCCGCCATGAAAAACGTCTCCATTTCCTCTCGCTACAGAAACTTCCGGTCGGTATCGCATCTCAAACGGCACTGCTATGCAAACATACTTTATGATTCTGCGTCAAACCATTTGTATGCAAAGTGGGATGGCATAATATGAGATGATATGCACTGTTCGCAAGCTAGCGGTCAACGATTGACATTGATAAAGCCGATGCCGCAAGCGGGCGTCATATTTCATAGAGAATGATGATGGTCTCATTTCTTCTTGACACTTGGACGAATTGTAGAGGGGTGGGAGGAATGGGGAGGGGAATCACAGTACTGTTATTCGGAATAAAAGCGTACATTATTCCCGAAAAATGGTGAAGTAAAAGTTCACAATATTTAATTTAAATAAAGATTGATTGTTGCGACATTTGTCAGTGTTTTCAGATAGTAGAATATTACATTATACTTCTGCACTGTCAAGTCTCTAGAGTTGATTGTATAATTGATTATAATGATAAATTATTCATGCACAGTTGAATATATCACACCAACATTGAAAAAATTTACAATCATACCAGCAATATATTTTAAATGTTGGTATGAAAAGTGAGTGTATTTCTCTCATTCCAAATCTATGGACAAGTAGACCTAGGCGGTCTCGAACCTGCTGCGATGTAAGTATAGTTCGTAGACGCAAATAGATCTCAAAGCTGCTTCTAGCATACTTGTAATCATGTAAGAAGGTTCCGCGCGCTTGGCCCACCCATCCCACACCACTATATCTGGTATAAGTTTATTTGATTAATATTGGGTTTTACGACGCACTGTGATGATAACTATGATCTATTGGCGTCGGATGGATGATGAATGAGATGAAGGTTTCTTAGGTAATGTGAAGTATAGTGGGAAGGAAGTGGTCATCCTGGCATTACCTTAGACTTTAGAGGGAAACCACGAAAAAAACATATAAAGATGGACAGTGGTGAGGATCGAAGCAGGTCCGATATGCTCCTCACTCACCGGATCACCTGAAGCGAGCGCTTTAGCAACTGAGCTACATGTGCCGATGTGAAGGTATAGACAGACGATATGTCACCACATGTGGACGTTGTTGTTTTTGTTGTTGTGTGTGTAGCCTAAACCAACCAACCCAATCTTACTCATTTAATTAAACAAATCTATCAAAACTAAATCAAACTAATTAACGTAACAGAACACACATATATTCTGAACTAATTCGATTTTTTTTTTCTCTTAATAACATCGAAACTTGATACAAAATCATTGTTCTCCAATTAAGGCTATGTATAAAAGCTTGGATCGCTTGAACTGGGCACCACAAGGGCGATCAATCTAAACTAAACCCAATATGAAATCTACTTCCGGTCTGACGAATAGCCACTTCGGTATCTCTAAGAAGAATTCAGGAATATAAACCATCAGTTCAACAAGAATTGGATTCCATATCTATGATTGTACTGCTTAAACGATTGAGGTCTGAAATCGCGATTGATAAAAATATCCTAATGATTACGTACAGGCCTACTATGATGAGGTGTAAAATGAAAACGTATACATGGTCGATTTCGAATCTTTTTTTTCTGTTTTGTTGACATTTCCACTTAGCGGCACATGTCAGCGAGCAGCTTCCGAGCGCGGTATCAATTGTTGACGCGGTAAACGCTCTCAATTCAGGAAGACAGAGGATAATTCCCACCCTGATCTGAGACAGGAGATGACTTACTATAAATCCCTTCTTCGATTGAAATGGTTGTATCGATCAGCGGGAATGTAGATGGGGGAGGGTAAACCGGGAGTGGGGGGTGGGAGAAACCGGCGAAAGGGGGTGGTGGGCGGTAGGGAGGGTGATGTTGATGAGAAGAATGTCAGGATTATCTCTGTTTCTTTCCTCTTCTAGTCATCAACTGCAGAGAGGACCATTTCCCAAAGTTATAGCCGAGCTTCTCCTATCTGTTCTAGTGCGTGGGGGCCTGCGTTACGCTCGTCTTCCCCAATCTTCCGACAAGCGACGGCCGAATAAAAAGTTATGACGGTCGTATACTGTGGAACGTGGCATTGAAGAGAAGATATAGTGGGATCCAGAGAGAGCGAAGCTCGAAATGACGTTCCTTTTAATAGTCGACTTTTAGTGACATAATTACTATGCACTCAGCGCCATAGCTAGCTTGGACGAGTGAACTTGCTTGCGTGAGGGAATTTTATTTTATACTCGCTGGTGCAAGGCGGAGGAGGAGGAGGAGGAGGAGGAGGAGGAGAAGATGAAGAGGAAACTGAGACCGGTGGACAATTGGCTAGCACGTTGAACCGTCATTCAGGTGACCGGGGTTCGATTCTCGTCATGGTCAAGCCTCATGGAAGGTTTTTCGTATTTTATTTCATATAATTCGGGTGACTATACTGGTATTGTTGAATAATTTATTTCATTTATATTTGACGCAAACGAAGAAATGTAATGACAACTTGGATCCTAGAGACGGTTCCTTCCCAACAGGCCACGACCGTGCCCTTCCCACTATCCACAATACATATTACAACATTTGAAATACATTTCATCTCGTCTACCCATCACTTCATCCATCATTCACCAACGCCAATATGTCATAGTTATTCGTACAGTGCGTCGTGAAACCCAATACAATCATCTTAAAAAAGATACACGAAGGAGAAAGAAGACGAAGGAGAAAAAGAAAGAAGAAGAAGACGAAGAATAAAAAGAAGAAGTTTTGATAGTGACAGATATATGGCTATTACTACAAGAGAGACAGAAACAACAAGATGTGTTGAAAATAAAAATATATCTCTTTTCTGGTTTTACTAGCCACTTTCGCTAGACGACATCTCCCTTTGAATTCTTTTCTTCAATCGTCGCGTTCTCACATCGTGCTCTGCTGTCTTGTCTATCCGCACAGCCTTGTGCGGTGGTCGGCGGGCTTGACACATTCTTCTTTCTTCTCGGTAATCAAGACAACATCACCGAGTCGATTTAATGTTTATGTAAACGCATATGATTAGCCACTCTTTCCAACCTCCTGTAATGTTGCTTAACGACCCCACCAACAGCTAGGTTATACGGGGGTACGAATGAGCGGATGATAACGAAACGATGAAGTGATGATAGGTGAAAGAATGTTTACAAAAACCCATGCCTTATACGTGACTCGAACCCACGCCCAACGGTGACTTCAGTTACTACCGCTAGCGATAATTTACTTAGCCACCGGGGCGGCTTCCAACCTCCTCCCCCCCCCCACAATCCTTTTCAAAAACAGTACAAAATACTCGTTCACAGGGATGTAGTTCTTGAAAAATAAGTAGCAGAGCGTTTGATATTTTGTAAATTCAAGAGGGGGTGTGGAGGTACAAAAACAGGAGCGTGAGAAAGGGGGAAATTACCCCCCCTAATGTACCTGTTTTGTCACCCTCACAATAACACACGGTTTACTGAAAACACGCTAATTCGAGTTAAATATATGCTTCTAAGATAAAAGGTTATTAAAAAATAAACACGTAGGAGCTTTGTAATGTTCCGCCTCCGGCGGCTGGGGCTTGGCCTCAGACCCCGTAAGTGCGAGAAACCCCACATTGATATAACATTTTGATTTACAATAATTGTACTTGTAGGATGCATAATTATTATGCTTCCCCTCTTCTACTCACCCCATCGAATCACAGTTCCTACGTGCCTAGAGCCGCAGGGAATTTCTAGAAATAGCATGACTTCGGATTATATTTTGTGAGTGTTTCAGATATTTGGCCTAATTCAGGTCTAGTAAATATCCAGACCACTGCTGCATATCAAAAATAGATGCACGTTTTGACGCATTGTCTGTCACACTGGGAAAACGCCATATATGCGTTGTTAGACGAGCGAATAGTAATATAGTATGGGTAAAAATGGGTCAAAACTGCTTCGAGTGGTACCAATTTAGCACATTTATGTTTTTTCTTCAAAATGGCTTACTCGATCAAGCTGAAATTTTTTAGAAATGTGTATCAAAATGTAATTCAACTTCACGCAAAATTTTATTTTTTTGGAAAATAGAAATATTTTTTTTTTCCGCTATGTTATTCTAATGGGTATTTTTGAAATTTCTCAAATTCATAAAAAAAAAGTTATCACCCGATAATGCCACAAAACTGTACAGATCTAAGTTAGATGAGGAACCATATTGAAGAAAAAATTGAAGTTGATAGCTGTAGCCGTTTGACCTGTGGAGAACCGACAAAAAACATAAAAAAAATAAGAAAATAAAACAAACAAAAAACATAAAAACGAACACCATTTTGTTTCAGTATGTCAAATTGTATCCTCGCTAAAGCTCGTCTAACTATAGTTGTAGGCCTATATAGTATTGATATTGCGTCCCATATTGAGTATATATATTTTCCATTCAAGTTTTATTTCAGTTTATATAGACGAGTGGTCGAGTAGCTAGTACGCTGAAACCTCATTCAGGAAAACGGGGATCGATTCCCGCCATGGTCGTCCATATATTTACATTTTTTTGTGGTTATTCCTTCTGTCGTTCAGGTCAATACTGAGATGGTTGCTCAACTATACATACCACGACCGACTCCTTCCCACTATCCAAAACCACATAATAAAATAACCTCATCATCCCTTTATCTCACTCATCATTCACCGACTCTTAACTCCTATAATTTCATGGCGGGCGTGTACATTTAATTTATATAAATGAAGAAATATACTTAGGCCTATATGATATATATAGAGGGTATATATATATATATATATATATATATATATATATATATATATATATATATATATATATATATATATATATATATATATATATATATATATATATATATATGTTTGAGTCTATACATTTTATTCTTATTAGTAAACTCGTAATATTTCATATTCTGAATTGAAATTATATAATGTATTGTAATTGTCGATTATAATTGAAATTACTTATTGTAATTATGTAATCCATCAAGAACCACATCCCTGCTCTTTCATCTCCTTTCATCCTTGTTTTTTTCTGTACTGGTATACGCACTACGCAGGCTGTTTGCACTCAATCACACATAAGTCGTGAAACATCGAGTCGCGTCGCTGTGGAATTAAATGTTCCAGTTCTATTTAATATTCTTTTTTTTCTACAATTCAATGAAAGAAAGACAAGTTTTCTTTGGGCTCCTAGTACGACGACAGATCTTTATTTCAGCAAATACAATAGAAATCAGCATTCCAATTATAACTAGAGAATCGAGTTTTTAGAATATACAAGAAGATAATGAATAAAGTTTTTCTTTTTATTGAATATTTAGAATATCTCTATATAAGAAGTATGTATTGTTTTAATCACTTCGAAACTCGTTCTTTATTTTAGTCTCGAATAATTTGAAATCAAAAATATATTATTTCATATAAAAATTTCACCTCGAATCAAAAAGTCTACCTTAAAAATGTTTCCAAAAATAAAATCCCTGAATTAATTAATATAACGATTTAATCATCAATGATAAATTGCTCCGTAATGCAGGTTTTTCGTGATGTTCTAATGGCTAGCTTCGGAAATCAGTCTACCATAAAACTACGCCACGGAAAAAAAGGATCTTGTATATTTTTCAAACAACTCTCGTCTCTCTACAGACAACATCAGTGCACAGGAAACACGACTAAGTGTATTCTTGCGAGATAGAACTAATTACAATTGATGTTCGAATGTCGTGCGTGATGGCTCGTATCAGAACACAACGCATACACCAGAAACAGAATACGTCAAAATGCACTAATATACATCCAAGTTCAGAATTTACAAATTTATTCTTCTATCATTTACCGACTATATGATAATATTTTGTGAAACGAAATATGGACCATTAACTTGACTTGCTACTGTTGTATTGTTTCATTTGTCCGTGAAATTACAGGATATATTTGTTATTATTTTTTTAAAATTTTAATTTGATTATTAATTATTGTTTGATTATTGTAGCCCTGTTTTTTTGTGTGGAAGAAATTACTTATACAATTGTTAGTGCACAATCAGAGACAATCTACACGGACAGAGAGCGTAATTTACTGCATGTGAAGACATTTTATTGGATGAGCAAAGCGAAGCTCAACTTTACCATACTCGAGAACAAGGAACATGTTGTTTTTGTTTGTGATCCACAGGTCAAACGAGGAGAAGTATTTTGATGCAACTTGGCCTACAAATGTTTAATCATCTAACTCGATACTGTAGGCCATTTCAATTTGTTGATGCTCAATTATTGGTCTCAATTCTCATTTTTCCTGAGTGAAATAATTTCGAAAATATTTCATAGAAAAAATTCATCAGTGGCATTGATATGGATTAATATTTCCTCGGAATAAATTAAAATCATTGTTGAGACATGCGCACGCTTCATTTTGTAACTGTTCACAAGTTCCACTGCCACTAACAGCGTATCTTCAACTTTTTCTGTCGACTAGAAATTCTAAAACTAAATAAATATAATTTAATCTTGATTAGTCTCACTACTAGGCAATATTTGTCAGGAACTATACTTGTCGTTATACCTGAATAATCTATCTATATACAGATTATACAATAATGTATACATTCACGTTTCTGAATCCACGTGGCAGTGGGTGTAGGGAGTGGTTCAATCTAATAGACAGCATCCTGCATAAACAGCCAGTCTTAGCATACAGGGTGGCCGTGACTCGACCACCACCAAGAGTTGTAGAAGCGCCGCAAGAGTGTTCATTTAAGTCGTTTTTAACACTCTTATACAAGTCAAGCTTCTTCTGAAGATAGCAATGTATTTTCTTATGTGATATTTCTCAATATGTGGTCACATTGAACTAGAAAGCTATATGACCACTCATCATTTACGACCTATAATATGATTCAGCTATATATGAATTTTATGTGAAGGATTAAAAAGATTTCTCAATTGAAAATATCTCTTCAATTATATGTTTATAGCTTATGTGGATGATATTGTGTATTGCACATAGGCAATATGTTTACGAGTGATAGCATACTTGATGGTCAGCTCAGTTGAAAGTGTCAGATTAAAAGTTTTAATTTGTGTATCAAGGAATATAGGATTTGAATGTATTTCCTCGTAGACTGAAACGGCATAACTATAATATGCACGTTATTATAAATTTATAAGATAAGCGTTAGCGAAGATTTCCATTCTTATGCAGCTCTGTCGTTTTTTTTTTTGTAAACACAGGTTGCAGGGTTTGACTGATCGACATGAAACGTTTTTTGTATACGCAAACTTATAAAACTTGAACTGTAAAGTTTTGAGGTCAAATCGGTTGGACCATTTTTGAGAAACATATCATCTCAAAGTTTCTAAAACCCCCATAGGATTAGGCTGGGCGTGAAAAATTTAGAAATAAAATCTCTCCAATATGAATCAAATTTTCCGAAAATAATACACATTAATAAAAATTTGCGTGCAATTCGGACCAGCCGTTGCAAAGAAAATAATATAATATAATTTTTTTATTTATCGAAAAGATAGAAATATTAGCGGAAAAATGTTGCATTGTTAGATTCACAGCTCCCTGGATTCATTGGCATCGGATGAAGTTCATTTTATACGATCAAGGTGTGTAGAGTTTTCGATATATTTACGTCTCGCTCATCTTACAAAGCACATTCTGCGTTTGCCTAGCTATAAATATACATAGCACATACGTTGAAACATTTCTACTGTAATTGAAAAAATTATTTTTGTTGAAATTTGTAATTTTTTCGTTCTCCAATGATCGAGTGGTAATACAAACTGCTGTTTGTTCAACTAATTGTAGCTCGATTGGATTGAATGAAAGTGAATCAAGGAACAAAACAAATATGAAGATAGATAATAAAATAAATGGATCGATAGACAGATTCAACCAGACTGGTCTATCTAAAAACATTATTTCTTCAAAGGTCAATCATCCTCACTCGAATCTATTCATTAATATATTTTAATTCACTCTTCCATACGTATATTATTATCATTGTGGCATACCGTTCGAACCTATGAGACTTATATATATATATATATATATATATATATATATATATATATATGGTATATATATATATATATATATATATATATATATATATACATCATGTATTCATTCGTATATGTATGAAATATACGAAATACAAAGCTTACAATTATGAAAATATGTAGGCCTATATTCATCCCCAACTCTATTCAGTATATATATATATATATATATATATATATATATATATATATATATATATATATATATATATATATAAAATATATAAATATTATTTATATAATATAATCTATATATATATAGATATATAATATATATAATATATACATATATTATTCATCTTATTCATTTATATATTATGATAATTATACGAATACAAAGCTTACAATTATGAAATATGTAGGCCTATATTCATCCCCAACTCTATTCAGTATAATATATATATATATATATAATGATATATATTATATATGAATCACTTCAATAGATATAGCCTATATTATCCCATATCATATTAATATTATATATATATTGTGTGTATATAATTATATAATACAGATATGATGATGGAATTCGACTAGCTAATCTGAGCCATGACTTGGCAATCAAACCTCGTGATTAACGTTGATGCCTGTAATTAACTCTGTGCGCTCCTAGTGGACAAGTGATGAATTAGTGAAATTAATGCAGCTTCATTTACCGAACACCGGCAATGCAATGAACGTAACATGTTCTTCCCTTTTCACCGGTCATATTCGAGAGTAGAAAGGTGTGGCGTGTTGCATAAATTAAAGGGGAAGCACACAAAGTGTAGTGATAATAATTGACAATGATGAGTAGTGCCATTCCACTAATGTCTTTCTAATTTTATAGATCACGCTACGATGATAATGTCTTTATAGAGAACCTTGGGACTGAAAGACAGCGTGAGTTCAATGGCGAACAGAAAAGTTTTGCAATGGCTGGTATATAGATTGTTGTTTGAAGATGATTGAATTGAATATAATCTGAATTTCAATATCATATTGAAACGTTCACATAGCATATAATGTGTTGTAAGTTGCTTTACTCATGAAACGACTCAGAATTATCTGAAAACTCTAATAATAACTTTTTATGTATATCTCCATTTCTCTCCTTCTCGTCATACATAAAATATGAGATATAATATTATATATTCATTCACAAATATGCATATATATCCATATAATGAGCTTATATATATATATATATATATATATATATATATATATATATATATACAGAGGCCTCGTGACACTTTGAAATTTGGGGAGAGGGGGTGCAAGCTCAACAATTGAGACCCGAGGGGGGGGGGGGACAAATAAGTTAATGAAGTTAATGAACAAATAAAATTGAAAAACAAATGACAGTTAATTTCAACAAAGTGTGTTTACAGAAACAACGAGACAAATTGAGTCTTGCAATGCCTTGCGTTGGTCTTTAGTTTAGACTATTCAGAAATAGGAGTGGATTATAAATGCTATTCCATGTAGGCCTAATTAGTATCAGTTCAACTCTGGAATGAAGTTACAATAAAATAATAACTTCTCTATAGTATCGATATAGGCGTATACCGTAATTTGATGAACACATTCAAAACTTACAGGACAAACGCGTTGTGCACCTCAAATACGAATCATTCAAAAAAATTACCTTCATACTGAATTAAATACTGCAAAGCTTTTTCAGTTTGAATTCGTTATTTTTTTGTTCGACTCGTGTCTGTTGGTGGTGAAGTTGAACCAATATAAATACAGGCTTCCAGAAAAAAAAAGAAAGTAGTAAATAAAAAAGACGAAAAGATAAAACTTGAAAAGGTAATTCGCATGCAACAAGAAAAGTCAAAATGACAAAAGCCAGCATATTTTGAGTTGTAGCTTTAGGGGTGAGAAATGCGAGTCAAGTCAACAAGGCAATCCTAAACAGAATACTTTGTGTGGATCAATGCTAGAGCTGTTGACATCGTAGTGGCTTTATCA
This sequence comes from Brachyptera putata, assembly GCA_907164805.1. Taxonomy (NCBI): domain Eukaryota; kingdom Metazoa; phylum Arthropoda; class Insecta; order Plecoptera; family Taeniopterygidae; genus Brachyptera; species Brachyptera putata. Next base: position 55,120,119 of record OU015462.1, read on the forward strand.
GATGGATGAAAAAACTAACTCTCAAGTCAAACTCGGGAAGAAAGAAGATAGCAGAGAGATTGTGAGGTACCTCATCTTTTATTCTTCACACTTGCAATTCATGCAAGCTGGAAATATGCTTGTATCCACCAAAGAAAAAAGCCGCGTAGCCGCCCCGGTGGCTAAGTCAATTATCGTCAATTATATATAAGTCAATTATGTTTCCATCCAACAATCTATTCAATTTTCATTGTTATTGGCGATCTGATGAAAACAAATTGATTCAAAACTTGAAAAATTGTGAGGAATGGAAGAAAATAATCAATTCATTTTAAATAATTTCAGAATTATTCTTATAATTATTTCCGATAAGTGTTCCACCGCCTATAAGTAACGAATCACATTTGAAATTTCATTTTTTTTCCAGTTCATTATTTTACAACCATTGCCTATAATAATGTATACCCAAACGTATTATAATACCACTTGATTTTAAATTTAAATTTTAAGAATAAAAAATCCCAACTCATTTCACACACGACAGATTGCGAAGAGTAAACGAAAAACATGTAGTTCACACATAGAGGTTACTGCACTCTTATACGTACACTTCGTTCATTTCATAGCGTAGGCATGGCAATGCGTTCCCCTTATAATACAAGCCAAATCACTCTGTGAATCATCATTAAAAACGAATATTCACAGCAGTTTAATTGGGCACGTATATACATAAACTAGGAAAACGCCATTTGCGTTGTTAGACGAGCGAATAGTAATAGTATGAGTAAAAATGGGTAAAAACTGCTTCGAGTGGTACCAATTCAGCATATTTTTTTTTCTTCAAAATGGCTGACCCGATCAAGCAGAAAATTTTTAGAAATGTGTATCAAAATGTAATTCAACTTCACGCAAAATTTCATTTTTTTGGGAAATATTATTTTTTATTTTTTTTTCCGCCATGTTATTCTAATGAGTATTTTTGAAATTTCTAAAATTCATGAAAAAAAAGTCACCCCCGATAATGCCACAAAACTATACAGATCTAAGTTAGATGAGGAACCATATTGAAAAAAAGTTTGAAGTTTATAGCTGTAGCCGTTTGACCTGTGGAGAACCGACAAAAAAAATATAAAAAAAAAAATATATATATATAAAAACGCACACCAATTTTTTTCAGTATGTAAAATTGAATTCTCGCTAAAGCTCGTCTAAAAATGGGAAAACATTGATTCAGGAGATATAGGCCTACATGATAAGAAAAATGTTATACCTTGATTTTAAAGATTGGAATAAAGATAGGAAAAATTTAATAGAGTATTATATTTATAATAGGCCTATATAGAATAATGTTGGAGGTCCTAGTGTTTTTTTTTCACGACCGCATCATGAATGTTTTAGACAAATCAGGCCATGATATGTTGTTTGGAATATTGTTGAATCAAAAATAATTTCATTGATACACCAATAAATCGATATTCAAACCGCTAGCGGAACTTTCTAATATGAATATTTAGCATTTCTAGAGTTCGTTTCATTATAATCAACTATATTAGAATAAATTCTATAGTATCAGTCAACTATATTATACAATTGCTAACTGAGAATTAAGGATGTCCATTCACCTAGATGAATAGATTCATATTGTATTTTAATCTGGAATCATATTGATTTCATTCTTCGAGCACAGCTAATTTTCCTAGTGATATCGATGTGTATAACCATTGAGCACTTCGGACTTAATTGAGTTTGAAAGTGATTTGAGATTATAAGTGCGGAGAGTAAGTGAAGAGACATGAAGCAAAACGCATGTGCGCGTAGGTTTTCATGGTTAAATGATAAATGAGCTTATGTCAGTCTCTGCATAATAGCTGTTTTAACATAAAGAGGTAATGAATAAACATGGCTTGCTGACCCTGATGTAACTACGATATACGTACAAGGAACAACATTAATCGGTTCGTTCTTGTTGTCATTCGCACAACAGATGCCATTTTTTTCCACAATATTGTTTTAACGACGCACTGCACTGATGACTAAAATCTATTGGCGTCGGTGATTGAAAAACTAGGAAAACGCCATATATGCGTTGTTGGACGAGCGGATAGTAATAGTATGGGTAGAAATGGGTGAAAACTGCTTCGAGTGGTACAAATTTAGCACATTTTATGTTTTTTCTTCAAAATGGCTGACCCGATAAAGTTGAAAGTTTCCAGAAATGTGTATCAAAATGTAATTCAACTTCAAGCGAAATTTCATTCTTTTGGAAAATAAAAATATTTTTTTTCCGCTGTGTTATTCTAATGGGTAATTTTGAAATTTCTAAAATTCATAAATAAAAAGAGACCACCCGATAATGCCACAAAACTATACAGATCTAAGTTAGATGAGGAACCATATTGGAAAAAAGTTTAGAGTTGATAGCTGTAGCCGTTTGACCTGTGGAGAACCTACAAAAAAAAAATGAAAAAATGAAAAAAAACATAAAATCGAACACCAATTTTTTTCAGTATGTCAAATTGAATCCTCGCTAAAGCTCGTCTAATGAGATGGTGCATGGGATGACGAGATAGGACGTTATTTTACTACTTGATTCTAGATGTTGCAAAGAGCCAACGTGGCGTATTGGTAAGATACCACATACCATATCATCCTGAACGATAGAGAGAAACTACGAAGCCGCCCTCCGTAGCTCAGTCAGCTGAGGCACGCTTCAAAAACTGAAGTCACCGTTGAGCGTGGGTTCGAGTCCCGCATCAGGCATGGGTTTTTGTAATCGTCCTTTCACTTACCATCACTTCATAGTTTCATAATCACCTGCTCATTCGTACCCCCGTATAACTTAGCTGTTGGTGGGGTTAAGCAAACAATGATCATCATCATCGAAACAACGAAAAAATGCTAAGAATATTCGACTATGGTGAGAATCGAATCCCGGTCTCCTGAATGATGGTTCAGTGGGCTCGGCCAACTTGTCTCAGTACAGCAAATGCAATGATTCAAACTATTTCTTGGGAGAAAGTATTTCATGGATAAACTATAAAAATATTGAAGCTTATAAAAGTATTTCCCTATAATCTTCTCTCATTTATGAAAGATCCTACTATCAGATGCCATTGAAAATCCTATTACTTGACAGTTTTACTTGAGAAAAGATTCATCTCGTGAGCTATTGAAGCCGTCACAGGATTATCATTCGACTAGAAAAAAACTCACATTGCATTTTTAGTACCCCACTAAATCATAGTGATTGAAAGAAAATTTCGAAAAGTTATAATATAACCATTTCATTCTTAAAAGTATCAAACATTATGGAATATATTATAATAGGTGCCAGTAAGTCGCCTTTCCCTTGCTGAACTTGATAGAATCTCTACGCCTAGGTTGCCCAATGTTACCCAATACCCGACGAGAGAACATGTATAATAGCGCACATGTGTAACAGAAGTTCTGCCTCTATCGTAAAACGGCGGAGGAAAGTATTCGCACAAACCAAGATTTACACAACACAGTCACATTGAATATATAAATATATATATAAATATGAATATATATATATATATATATGAATATATATATATATATATATATATATATATATATATATATATATATATATATATAATATATATATATATATAATATATATATATATATATATATATATATATATATATATATATATACATATATATATAAAACGTTATGTAAAGGTTGTGGTGCGACGTTGCTAAATTGATTCGGAAATCGATTAAATCAAAACATAATCATTTTTTATAGTAAATTTGTACCGAAGACGATTTAGAATATATATATATATATATATATATATATATATATATATATATATATATATATATATATATATATATATATATATATATATATATATATATATATATATATATACATATAAATAAAGTACTTCTGCTCCTTACTGTGATTCATCCTAATAATCCAATTCACAATTAAATTCCGTACTTTATTCATCAATAAAAACTGAAATATCCAACAGTTCACCTTCATGTTTCAAATCGTTCTGGAAGAGTCTGCATTAGAAATTAACACGAGTTGTGTATCCATATATCAATAATTCGAGTTGAAACAAAATGTAAATGAATAGAATAAGATGAACTGTATATGCAAGTATAGCTATTGCTGCAGTATATTATCACGATATGGTCCATACAGCATCCAGACACGATCCTGGCCCCACCTCGCGTGGGATACCTTACTCAATCACGCACCAACAACTCTATAGGCGCCATCATAACTAGATGCACAAGCGACTGCATTAGCGTAATATTACTACAGGGTCATAATTGAAAATAAAAATTCTATACTCATTGCTTACTATTATACTGGTATATGAATGTTCAATAATTCCTCTAAGCACTACTGACATAACCACATAGCTGGTGTTACAAATACTAGGAAAACGCCATATATGCGTTGTTAGACGAGCGGATAGTAATAGTATTGGTGAAAATGGGTAAAAACTGGTTCGAGTGGTACCAATTTAGCATATTTTAAGTTTTTTCTTCAGAATGGCTGACCCGATCAAGTTGAAAATGTCCAGAAATGTGTATGAGAATGTAATTCAACTTCACGCAAAATTTCATTTTTTGGAAAATATTTTTTTTTTTCCGCTGTGTTATTCTAATGGGTATTTTCGAAATTTCTAAAATTCATGAAAATAAAAGTTACCACCCGATAATGCCACAAAACTGTACAGAACTAAGTTAGATCAGGAACCATTATTGAAAAAAAAGTTTGAAGTTGATAGCTGTAGCCGTTTGACCTGTGGAGAACCGACAAAAAAACATAAAAACGAACACCAATTTTTTTCAGTATGTCAAATTGAATCCTTGCTGAAGCTCGTCTAAAAATTCTATACTCATTCCTCTATTATACTGGTATATAAATGTTCAATAATTTCTCTAAGCACTATTACCTGACATAACCTTATAGCTGGTGTTACAAATACTTACTGACCGAAATTCAGCCTTCTCACTTTATGTGTATGAGCTACAAAAATAATAATAACATAATAACGTATAACCTGAATTAGGCTCCAATATCGCAATAACAATCAGAATAATAATCTTGTGTGCTCTGTTAAGCGTAACCGTTTAGAGCTAACTTCACTCTCCCTTCTAACAGCCTTGTGTCATTATCAAACCTCGATAAAGCCTTCCCAGCTCCTTGCTCTTATCTCGCGCACAGCTTTCATGTATTACGTACACTATAAAAGTCCATAAAGGGCGAACGAAACTTTCCAGATAATAAGAACGAATATTAGAGTATTAAAACTTTCAAAAACTCAATTCTGCAGTTTCATAAGGTAACTGTGCTACTACATATATAAGACTCCCAGAGGGGTTCAGATTATACCACCAATTGGTGGCTTATACCCAGACAGTCTCTTACTGTACAGTTACAGCGTTTTGGGCCTTGCATTAGAATGGGCGAGTGCATTACACGAAGTTATGAAAGACTTCATAAAAATGTGTCACTATCGCCACATAGATCAAACCGTTGTCGTTTTATAGTTAAGTTTAACCATGGTTTAACGTCAAAATACAATTAATCAATTGAAAAAAGTGAAGCAACCGTATTATTACTTCAATGAAAATGAGAGTGTGAGAAAGTTACGAGACATTTCCTCACCACTTCTCTACGAAATTGTAAATTACCATCATCATAATCTTAATTCTTAATTACAGCCGGGCTATGTCATTTGTTATTGTTATTAACTATCAAGACCACTGACCCTGATTCAGAGAAAACAATTAGATGACTTAATCCATCACATCGCCATCTTTGTTCGAGACGATTACAGGAACGGTGGGGTGGCTCCATGATAGAGTGTGCACGGGAGGGGAGGGGGGGGGGGGGTGGCGAAAAGAACGGGGGATAATGTAACAGACTGGCTTCTAAGGAACATTTACTTTATTTGCTAAAGGAGAGGGACATAAAAACTCGTCCAGTTCCAGGTGATAAACTTTTCATCTGGTTGGGTTGTAAGGAACAGATGAAGGGTCTGGCCATAGCACCACCAATGACTTTTCATTGCTGGCTAAGACATAGGCAATTTAACTAGCAAGGCCGGTTTACGAGACTTGCTAACGTCCGGAATCTAATTATGATTTATTATGATCCACGTAGAAAATTCAATTTCAAATTGTGCATGTTATAGTCATAATTACGAGCCTGGTCCGTGCTTATGGAGAAGTCAATTAGAGTGCGTCAAGAGGATGGAAATATATGTAAAGATAAAAAAAAAAAGTCACGAGATATACCGAATTCAATTAGTTTGGAATTATTATTCTCTATTACGATGTGTAAAACCTCATCTTAATGTAAGGAACGAGGGGTTAACAACTCCTGAAATCCGGTGTACACTTGCCATGAAATCCCTTTGAAATCCCCTTTGAAACACCTGAAATCACTTGAAATCCCCTTGAAATCAGTATGAAATCTTCTGAAATCCCCTGAAATCTCTTGAAATCTCTTGAAATCCCCTGAAATCACTTGAAATCCCCTTGAAATCAGTATGAAATCTTCTGAAATCCCCTGAAATCTCTTGAAATCTCTTGAAATCCCCTGAAATCACTCGAATTCCCCTTGAAATCAGTATGAAATCTCTTGAAATCCCCTAAAATCTCTTGAAATCTCTGAAATCACCTGAAATCAGGTGTACACCAAATTTGCAAGTTGTAAACCCCTCGGTAAGGAATTCCAATTGCCGTGATATACACGAAAGTATAACGCGATTAAACATTGTGCCGCCCTGGTGAAAATCTTTCTGCTTTATATAACATTGTAACCGGCTGATAAATCAGAAAATATGAGACCGAAAATACTGCTGAGAGACTCAAGTTTTATGAAATTCGTAAACTAACCATAAAACTACTCGCATCATCAAACCGACGATTCGTTGTGCACGTGGTAGCAGTTTAGCCAACTTACACAAGAGAGTATAATCTATCCCAGGGAAACAAACAATTAGATCTCGTAAACAAGAACAGAGATACCAACATGGAAGACGGTTGGATAGAAAGAAATAGAAGATGATTATTTCGTAGACGTTGGACAGAAATTACCAAAACTTTCATGATGAATGGACAGTAAAATAAAATATATGATTGCGGTGATGAGTGGAATGAGACGTGACTCGATTGAGCGAGCGAGAGTGAGAGGAGGATATAAGAAATTGTGAGAGATGAGAAGAGTCCAAATTGCCGACAGCCTCCGGCTACATTCTGAAACATCAGTGAGCCAGCGGAGTCGGTCAGTCGGTGAACAGACCAAGGACAATTCAGTGCAATGGACCAGCCTACAGGTGGGGCTCCTCGAAAGGTGTTCGTTGAAAATGTTTCAAAGGTCAATTAAAGAATATGAATCATACTCTATTTTTTTTTTAGCAAGAAATGTAGAATTTTCAGAGAGCTATCTTTGATACTATACAAGAGAAAAATCGCACCTAAGCGAAGCTGAGTTGATAAGGGCGAATTTGGAACGCATCTCTATTGAGTTTGTGATCCAATTAGTCTTTATAGTCTTCCACAACACAACACCTACTCGAATAGTATAACCATAAACGAAAAAAAATAATGCTTAAATAATTATGAGATAAGGCAAACGTAACATTGAGGAGTGATTTTCAATATTCGTTTGGACATGGGATTGAACAAGCAATATAATCTCTCACCTTGAAAATATCAAAGATCATTTTGTTCTATTATACGGCTGAATAGGATATTCGAACCTAGGGATCAAGGATATATAGAATCAAAAACGCTTTCATGTAATTTGGCGGTTAAGGCAACAACAGTCTTCTAATATACTTCCGACCTTTTCAAAATTTGCCAGTCAACGTAGGCGTAAAAAAATAATACGATTCATTGTCAGCAAGGCGTGCCGAAGCCTCCCAAGGTAAAACCACGAAACCGAACATGTATCTCGAACACGTATTAATAATTGATTCTTAATTGTTCTGACCAATTGTTCAGTACACGTTTGAGGTAAATTCATAGATCAACGTAATTTGATTTCACAAAAATATTTCGTAAGCTATAACAATCAGAAATTATTTTAACTACCATCAAAAATGACCTCGAAGCACGTGTCTCTAATGCAGGTTGCTCATTATACGGTCTTCTAGTCTAAGAAAGGCTATAATGATCTCAAGGGCCTAGTTGGCGAATAGTATTTTATTACTCCCGAAAACAGTTCTCACAGATCTACAGGCACTTGCCCGAGGGGCATGGTCTGCATCCACATGGGGTATGCGTGTAGGAGGCCTCAGCTTCCGGAAACAGAACAATCCCCAGAATCATAACAAAAATATATACGACAATGAATTGAAAAGAATATAAAAAGTAATATCAGTAATAATACTATCGTTAAATTAAACTCACATGTATAGACCACCCGTAAAGGTGGTGACCACACCATAAGTAGTGATATCAATTCACAGCAATCTACTAAACAAGTGTGTACAGTGATGATGATGTAATGGTAATTATATAATAAACCCACACACACAATGATTTAAATAATGATGAATCGAATGTTTTGTGGGATGGCAGGAGATGTTGGTCGAGATATGAGCGCTGATAACAATCAGGTTCTCGTGGAGGTATCACGAACTAACAGACTGAGAGAACACAGAACACAATACATTCACAAGATGAGATGAGCGTAGCGAACACTGTCATTACACGCACGTTATATGGGCGACATAACACGTCAGCATTGTTTTATGATTATTGTGTGTTTTTATTTATTTATTTCGCTACGAACATGGCAGTATGGTATAAAAGTGTAATGGTATACAAATAATTACAATGCTTTGTTAAATGTCCCTATATAGAATAGTCTAAAGTGAGTGAAATGGAAAGTTTCAAGAAAATCCAATTGTTCATTACAATATGATAATCTAATGTAAATTATCATAATTATATTTTGTTCTCTAATTATAATCGAACAAGCAGAACAGTGTGTATAGCATTATCCCTATTATACAATATGAGCGTGGAACAGTGACTAGATCACTGAGCCGTCATTCAGGAGACGGAAGTTCGATCCCTGCCTGGGTCGAACATTCTCATTTTTTGGGGTTTTGCCTCAGTCGTCCATCTGAAAACTGGGATCAAAAAATATATATTCATCAGAAAATACTCATTTGGGACTTTATTAATGAATAATAATCAGTTCTAATTTGCAGTATAAAATCAAAACCAAAGGACTTGGCCAGTAAGGATATACACAGAGTCCAAGGCCAGTCAAAAAGAAAGAAGAAGAAGAAGAAGAAGAAGAAGAAGAAGAAGAAGAAGAAGAAAAAGAAAACTGGGATGGTTCCATAAAGGCAGGTCACAACCGTTTTCTATACCCACTAGTCAATACACATGCACCACTTTGATATTCTTACCATCATCTCATTCATCATTCATCGACGCCAATAGATCTTAGTCGTGAGTACAGTGCGTCGATGAGCCTGGGATGAATTGAAACAATATTCACGCAGAGATCAAGAATGCACGTGTTCTCTTATTACTTAGTCAACTGTTTGCCAATTGTAGATGAAAAAGCATTAATTGTATGAAAAAAGTGCACTGTTGGCCATGTTTAGGAGATGACACACCTGTTGAACCCTCCCCCTCCCCCCTCCCCCCTCCCCCTTCTCGCCTGTGAATTGCAATCATCTGCGTGTTGTGGATTGATATGTTGACGCACATCAATGTTAATTCATAATAATAATATGTTATTATGTTTTAACTTTTGATGACTTTGTACTCTGATGTTATATGCTCAGTCATAATATGAACTAATGATCAGAAATATATATATATATATATATATATATATATATATATATATATATCACCTACAATTTCTCTTGTTCAACCCTAGCCTTCGAAACCCCCTTCTGACTCGACCACAGAAGGCTCGATCTGCTTTGAGACCGACCACAAGTCCTGGATTCGATTCCCGTAATTATTTCTGTGGACATCATTCATCTTCCATCCACCACAAATAACCTAGCTGTTGGAAACAATAACCATTAATCATATCCTCAAATAATATCAACATTATGTTCTTCAATTCCATTATTTATTGCATAAACAATGCTGCAGGTACTTTTTTTATATGTATAGCCCTATCCACGAGTTTGGTATCATTACCTCGCTATGGTATTACAAACGAGCGATACGCCGTGGTCTAGCGTGTGTTTGAACTCGCATGCGTCAAGGACACAATACGGCCCTCCCAGGAAGAAGAGGAATAATTGTCAACAGGATGGAAATAGACGCCACCTGTGTACAGCTCGTTGAGGTAAAATCACATACGAAATATATTAGCAGCTAGTAGTGGTAGTAGTAGTAGTAGTAGTTTTTTTTTATTTCTCTATAGTAATCACACATAATTAAATATACATTGGGATTCACAATATATCTCCACAAAAAAAAAGTAAAAAGTACAATGAAATATGGTCCTTCTTCGTACACATATTTATAGCCTCAAGTCAATAGACTTGAGTATTTGAGTAATTATAATCATGTATATATATAAAATAATATATCTACATACAGATCTAGACTGTAATTGAAAGTAAAGAACCAAAAAAAAAAAAACAAACATAATCATTACATCATCTAACAATGGTCGGTATAAACACTGCTTATTTTAGAAAGAATAAAAGTTTTAATTTCACGTTTAACTTCATAGAATTTTGAAAAGTTCCTCAAATTATTGGGCAAAGAATTAAAGACAAATGGAATTATGTAAGTAGTAGTAGTAGTAGTAGTAGTAGTAGTAGTAGTAGTAGTAGTAGTAGTAGTAGTAGTAGTAGTGTTTATTCCTTTAACCCTCTTTCGAGGAAATCAGTACACAAATGATATATTCTATAATATAACTTAGAGATAATATTAAAAGCTTGAGTGTGGCAGTATCACCATTTACAAATTAGTAGTAGATTAGTGATTACAGTATATTAAACAAGTAGTCAAACAAATAATGATACATTCAAAGAACTACATAAATATAGATAGCTAGATACTATACATAATCATTTGAATAGCACAAAAAAAAGAAAATGAATACTTAAAAGCCTCTACGTAAATTCAATAAGTAATATGAAATCCAGCATCAACAAACTCTTGCACAGAATAGAAACTATCATTGTAAGGTGCTCTTTGAGGAGTGATTTGAATTGATTTATCAATTCAAATATAACCTCCGTATAACCTAGCTGTTGGTGGGGTCGTTAAACAACATTAACGAAAGATATACTTCCAAGAGGGGATTGTTCAACTGTACTGAAAATCAACTGGCCTGAAACAAGACTGACATGAAGATCAACCGACTGTTCTAAAAACCAACTGTTCTAAGACGAATGTCCTCAAAACCAACTGACCTGAGCTTTGATTTCTTGAGCAACCTGTATAAAGTGAAGATTTTCCCCTTGACAAAATGTTACCTCTCATTAAATGGTTTATGGGTGTTTCAGTGATGGTTATTGTCAGATGGTTAAGGTTTGTGTCTGGTGAGATTTTTGGATAGTAAGAGCCAAACCTCTGACTTCATCTTCTGTACAGGTTGATCAAGAAGTAGAAGTTTAGGTCAGTTGGTTTTTAGTACAATTGATTCCTTTTCTTCCCAAGATCATGACTGAACAAGACTGAATCCCCGTGCACACCTCCATTCTCCTCGCCTATACGTCTGCAATTAGTACAAGTGCTCACCACTGGAGAAACGGCCCTGCTGACTGCAGACCTGTAGCGCTCTCTAGCGAACTGCGCTGCTACCACAGATGTTACAGGTGAAGGGTGGGGGGATAAAATTGAGAGTACATTTCATTTTAGACATATCTTTCGAATACACACGGTATGAGATGATTCTGTCTGCACAATAGTGTTGCCATCCGAAACGAGGACAGATCAGGTTGTCGATAACACCTCACTGCGACGCTGAATACGTGTCCGCGGCGTCCCGGCGTCCCGGCGTCCCGGCGTCCCGGCGTCCCGAGGCTTAACACCCTCAGGACAATCATATCTGTGACGTAGACCTGCTAACTGTGCACGCTCAGTGCGCATAACAGAATACTATTGTGCATTCGAAATTGTGTGAATGTTAATTTTCGTTACTTTATTCCGAATAATTAATATTGCGTCGTTATCAATATTGTGTTGAAAAGAGCAATAGAAAATAATTTCTCTATTGCTCTCTTCATTTTCTACTCTTCGAACTCGATGCATTATGAAAGATTTCTTATTCTCGTTAAATGACTCACATGGGACGTCTTGAGTAGGATGTATATTTAGTCAATGGCATTACTTTTTAATCGGGAACTTATCAGAAACGTATCAGATGGAATGACATATATTTGAAACAGTCATTAGACTGACTTTTTTGTTTTTCACGTCATTTATGTTCTGTATTCATCTATCTACCATAGCACAAACAAAATGAATGAAAAAGAAATGAAATAAATGAATGATGACTCCCCACACCAATCTCCATCGTATCAGTACACTTGTATGATAATTAATTAACAATCTATCCCAACATGTGGGAGTGGCAGCATAAACATGACCACGAAATATAGTAGACCCATTCCTGAGTCAGTCTGAGTCAACTCCTGAGCGAAGATCCTTTAAAAGTCGCGCGTGGATAGCCTCGGGAGAGACGTGCAACTATCATTTATCAGAATGCCCTTGAAAAACTAAAATACTTGAAACCAGTCTAATTTTTCATACCACTTCCTGTAATTAAAAGTCTCTATCTACAGCCTGTTTTAGAATAAAATTAAACAATTCTTTTACTTTCAGAGTACCACACTACAATATGATTGATGAGGTATAGGTGGAAGAGGGGGGGGGGAAGAATAATTAGTATGAACCTAGATTCGTGTAATCTTGTTATAAATTGATACTGCTTATCGGGTGCTTATGCCTTTTTATAAAGGACAATGATCTGTAATCCACACGTGTGGAAAAGACAATGAGTATATTCGAAACAACACGTCATAGTACTTTATTTTTAGGTATTTTTATGTATTCGAATGTCTGGACGGTACATATATAAAATGTTTATGGCTTACTTGAATTACATTTACACATGTTTTTGTTTGTTAGAATACGATGGTCTCACAAGATAAAGTAATTTATGGAGATGATTTACGGACTTTTTAACAACTTTTTGGTAACTGACCGTATAGTACTGGAGTAATGTAACGAGACGAAACGTAACGTATTCATTAATTTAATTAATTAAATTGAAATAATAATAGCCCGAAAGTACGGATATAATTTGAGATGGATGCGTGGGTGGTTGCGGGTGAAGAGTGGCCCTTTGCTCATTAGGAAGAATAGGCAAGAACACACAAATCCATATAAATAAATAAATATATATATATATATATATATATATATATATATATATATATATATATATATATACATATATATATATATATATATATATATATATATATATATATATATATATATATATATATATATATATATATATATAATATATATATATATATATATATATATATATATATATATATATATATATATATATATATATATATATATATATATATATATATATATATATATATATATATATATATATATATATATATATATATATATATATATATATATAAGCGTCTATATATAACCGGAAATACATTTTGATAATCTTGCTGGCTGACAAGCGATGGCACTGGGTATTATCCTAAGGCTATTTCAAGGCTCTGTCCAGTTCGGAAACGAACCAAGGACAACAAAACCGTTCTATAATTAACACCGTACGATTAATGAAGACGTATCATTATATGATGTTCCATTGCAAAATCTTTGACTTTGGAAGGTTCCGTCTTCAACATTCTTGGCTCAACTCAAAATATTGCTACATTTTCAGGAAGACATTATTAACCTACATATAAACTATAATATATTCAGTGGATAACAAATTAACATCATCAAGGTAATTTATTTCTTATTTTCTATTTTAAAACACCTTGAAAATGAATATCTTACGATTATCTATACACTGGATTGGGGTCAAATGCGTTATCACTATGATTGTATCCTAACATTTAAAGCAAACCTATCCTTCAATATATAAACATTGTATTCTTCATTGCATTTTGATTAGGTGATTGAGAAATGACGCTGATGGTAAACAGTGCACTGCAAGTTGCATTATAAACAAACAAATTATGTCCCGAGGGGCTGTGTGGTTATTATTGTATCAATAACATTGTATCAAGTGCAACAATAGTCAATTACGGTATTGATCAATAATATGATAATGGAGGAGGTACATGTATTGTGTTTCTATAAATATAAATAGAGAAGAGAGAAATATAATTAATCTATTATAGAAATTCTCATTATGGTTAAGATTGAGGAAACTTGATATGTAGTTTTATTGATATTTATTTCATTCGACGTCAGATCTCTATTGGTTTCGATTTCTGATGTGCAATCATTATTATTATATTTTTATTGATGATGATTTTTATTCCAATGAAAAACAATACTAACACAGCAAAATCTTGAGAACATCTTCATGTGAGCATTTTCCGTTATGGTGAGAAGATTTGTTGCCATTGATTCATTTTCAGTTTGAATCTATCAATAGTATACACATTTATTTGAAATAGCGAGTAATTCTATAACGAATAGATGAATAGGCAACCTATTATGTATAATTCTCATGTCATATTTAATTTGTAATAATATTGATGAACTCCCGCTTTTGGTTTTATATCATGAAAGTGAAGTATGATAATATGGTCCAGATGTTAAAGTACCCATTGAAGGATATTTCAGCCCTGATAGGCCTACTAGATTTTAATGAATGATAACGATTTTATTTCCCCGATTTTAGAGAAAACTAGAAATCATCATCTCAATATCAGAAGACATCTTTCATTTATCTGTCATCCAGGACCCGAGACTCTTTTATGATTCGTGACGTAAACATATTTCATCTTTCTGTGCAGAATCGGTAATGCCTACGTCATGACTGATGGTCTCTGGAATATAACAAAATCAATTTTAATTTCTGAAATTGAGATGTAAATTTCTTGTTTTCTCTGAAATTCAAGAAATAAATATCGTTATTATTTATTTGAATCTACTTTCAGGGTTGTGATGTCCTTTAAGAACTCACCCAACAGTCTTTCTAGAATATTGTTTAAATTATATTTTCGATTACAGTTTTATGTGCACTTCATTCCCCTAAAACTCGAAGCTGCAGTAATAAAGTGTGCATACAGTGAACGAGACCACTGCAGATACGTGCCATATGTTTTGTCGTGGAGGACTTGGGTTCGAGCTCAGTCGTGTCACTTTTTCCAACCAGACTTGCACGGAGATCGTAAAACGAAGTAAAACAATACAGAATAAAAAGTCAAAACGCGCGTTGCAGATATAGAATTGTCTATGTGCTGAGAAATGCATTATTCTTGTTGGATAATAAAATGCGAATGGAACATTTTGTGAAACTATCACGATGCAATATCAATCGGAAACGATATACATTTGCATCGATTGAGTTCGAGTGGAAAATGGGCGAGAAATAACGATTGCATAGAAGTTGTTTTATCACAATGGTATACGGTGAACAATGTTCACATTATTATAATATACTCTTCAGTTTTCATATAAGTTACAACTAAATGATTTCATTTGCTTTCTTGCTTTTGATTTGATTTGATTCATTTTTTCAAGGGTTTGCACATGATACAAATATAGAAAATATCAAAACTTGAAACTAGAAATGAAAATGAGTAAACAGAAAGAGATAATTGAAAACGATAGATAATATATGCAAGATAATGGCATGGATGACTCGTGTTTGACTGTTTGATCTCGTGGATGACTCTAGTTTTTACAATAACAAACAAAAAAAACGCTTTACCTAGTACATCACCTCTCATAATTCACAATTAATATCACTGTATTGAGAGATTATTCGGAAAAATTGAATATCTATAAATATATTATAATGATTGAGAGTTTGAATTTATAGAGTTCACAGTCATACAGTTAATTAAAGATCGTCCTTCAATCTCCAGCTTCATGTAAATATGAAAAGTGAAACAAAAACTAATCAGAGAGGTATGTGACTTTGAAAGTCTGTCAGTCGCCCGTTTCTATGTAGATCTAACAAACCTACTGTCGCAGTAATACCTATGTCTTCCGTTATGTTCCATTTGATGTTTCCCGAAGGCATGCAAGTGAAAGCACGTCAAAAGTGACATAACATCGCTTGTCTGGCACCAAGTGATGTACACGCCACCCTGAATTAGAGTATAGAAAATTAACGTACTTTTTATAATGACACAAACGAGCACACACCCCCCCTCCCCCACCCCTCCCCTTCTTGACTAATGTTTCTCTTAATTGCCCTGGAGGCATGATCTACAAACGAAAATCTACATTTGTTTTTCTTAAACCAAAAAGACCCTCATTCTTTTTTTTACATCCCAAATTTATTTGAGTTTTTTTTTTATTAAAGTTCATTCTTTGAAATGTCTCTACATTTCTGCGATCAAAAAGGAAACTTTTTTTATCATTTCAAACCATGCTTTTATGTTAGTAGTATTATATGAAGACACATAAAAAGCAGGAAATAAGAAAAAATATATTAGTCACCCACGTGATGTCTAAAATCCATAACGAAAGTTTTGCAGAATCAAAAGATTGTTAACTAAAGTAAGTAAAAATCTATAGTTTTATTCGATTCAACTCGTGATGGCCGATGGCAAGGTCAATCAAGATTTATAAATTGGATTCAATTCTAAGAAGGCGAGCTTTTTATTCGAGATCTATACATGAGAACAATGAAGTTGGTCCTCTATAGCGATAGAAAAATATCGGCATATATATAATAGTAACTCAGAAAAGCTAATATACCGGTTTGTGTATACAGATTGAGAATAAGGACAAAAATCCTTCATGTTTTCAATTTTTAAAAACATATTTTCAAAAAATGATACAATCTTTCTCATTCATCAATAATTCATGAACTTTGAAATATAACACAATATTGAAACACAATTTACCAAAAGCAGAAATGTTTACTCATTTTTGTCTGGATTTTCATCTCCTATACAACAAAACGTGTTTCGTGTATGAAATCATTAATCATTTTGAAAGTTTCATAGTAGAAGAAACTCGATGGGATGATGTAAATGGACGAACAAACTAAAGGGCGAGTATAGACGTGTTTATTGTTGCTGTAATGTTATGTTTTCCAAGCATAAATTCCTTTTACTTTCCATTACATTTTATTAGAGATGTTTTAGTGCCCCAGTAAACAACCTAACACGTATAGGCTTAGAAAAGATGAGGTAAACTTACGTGGTCTATTAAAATACAACCACACATAATATAAGCCCTTATATAAGTTATCGTATTTGAAGATTTCGATGTTTATTTCGTGTACATAAGCCCGAGATCAAATATATAGTCACACACAATACCCCTGTAAAGATCCATTTGTATGCTTATCAGAGAGGCGTACCACAGTGTGTATTTATTATACTCGTTTGGGGACCATTGAAAAGTGGCTTATTGTAAAATGAAATGCACAAATAAATCATCTTGATATGTATTAACATCTACCTTGCTAGTTCAATAACTAACGGATGGAAATGTAGAAGATTTTTCGGTTATAATGTAAAGAATTTTGTATTTTATATTATGACTAACGCATTATTGAAACGCAACATAATTGATTAATAATAATCAATGTTTCGGAAATTAGAAAGAGAAATTATTATTGGTTTGATATTGTAAAGTATCAAAGTTATTTTAATAAAGTAAATTTAATTCCTTTTTTCAAGTTTCGGATTATTATCAAGGTTTCGTTTCACTGATGGGCTATATAATTCACAAATATATTGAATTGATTATAAACTGATCAGCAATATAGTAGTTGCCACATGGTGAATAAAATCAAGATTGTTACCACAATTAGTACACAATAATACAATATATACGAAAGTATTTCTCAATCACACTTTCAGATGTACAAACTATCAAAATATAAGATTTATTGATTTTTATGATAACATTTTAGGAGAAAGAAACAGCAAAAAGATGGCCTAATAAATGCACTCTTTATGAATCAACTAGATTGCATGGAAACAGTAATATTATGGTCCTCTGCAGGAAGTAGATCTATACTCATCATGGGACAATCACGATTAGCTCACCTAAGAGTAAACATCTGGTGAAGATAATGTTTGATAAGAACATGGATAAAGGCATGATACATAATTAATTAATACATTGAGATATATTGATGAAACATATATAAGGAATTCAAATTTTAAAATTACCACCTGAAATATATTATTAAACACAATTATTTTTCATGTTCAAATAAAATAGCTATACTACTACCACTACTACTACTACTATATAAAAAACCTTTATTGGTCCCTGGTTTAACAAAAAGTTTACAGGGTAATAATCAATATAAAATACAATTTTTTAAATATGAAATATAGTTGAATAATGAGAAATTGAAATTGAAAATTTCAATTTTCTACTACATTACTACATTAATACATTACTACTGCTACTAGTAATGTAGTATTATGCTAGTACATTAGTGGCTTAGTGGGTCTAGAAATAACTACGTCATATCATCAAATGAATAAAGAAACTTGTTGGAAAAAAAATACCATCGCTATTACTGCTATTACGACTACTCATTTGTGAATTTGTATGGAGTTTGTTTATTTAATAAAGAGGGAAAAAACTACTAATATAGTAATGAAACTAACTCAATAATATTTTGTCGCTCTCAAAGATATGAATCATGTTTACAGGATGAAGGAAATATCATGGTGTGATGGTTTTCAATTGTAGGCTATAATGCGTCATAATGCATAAAGATTATAACCAATAATCATAAAATAAGTAATAGTAAAAAATATAATAATTATCACTCAACAATTTATTGAGCATAGCTCTCTGTGAATGAAACTATACTATGATCTAACAGAATGTAAAATATGAAACAATACTGTTATTGCTATCTATTATATAGTTAATTTTCTCCGAAAAAAAAAGTAAAATAACAAGAGCTTGCATCTGAATAAATAAGTTGAAAACTTGATATCACTGTGGAACAAAATGATCAATTATTTAATACTGTTCAATCAATTAAAGCGATCCTCATAATCACTCTTGTTTGCTGTGGGGACATTTTGGTCTGGAAGGGGAAGGGGGTAGGGTGGAGGGTGGAGGGCTGCACATAGCACATATTATCATTGAGGATTTATTTATTTATACATGATTTACATAATCATACAAACAAATTAATATGGCGAGTCAAGACAGGTGTGTCTGCAGTACGACCTGACCCTAAAAACAAACTTCACAAAAAATTTGAGAAATATTGATCAAACAAAAATTGAAAGTTGTGAATAGAGAAGAACAGACAAGAGAAAAGATTTTGAGAGAAGAAATTGATCAAAATGGAAGTTTTTTGAGAACGATATCATTTTCTTGTTTGTTGTTTTTCGATGATTTTTTTTATACTGATTATTTGAAAAGAGTTTCAAAGAACCACACGATTTGAATATTTTCGGCAATTCGTTCCATATTTCTCGGTCGTTTTTGGAAAATAAATGGGATACAGATGTGATGTTCACAGACCAAATTTATATATTCAATTATATATATATATATATATATATATATATATATATATATCAAAGTTAAACAAGATACACTCTAACAGTAGTATTTTCTCTAGTCGAATACCACTATATACTAATGTAAAACAAATCGAAACTAATCCATACAACCTAAAAAAAAAAATCCCACCAACTATTAACCAACCATGTTCACAAACAATGTTCTACACACAATACAAAGTAACCGCATCAATATAGTCAACCACTATTGCACAGTGCTCTTATGTATTACAAAAATACTCGATTACGTTCACAGGTATTTAATTTGAAATTGATGGAGACAGTTAACAGTCTTCCCTCTAGTTTCTATGCAGGCAGCTACCTCTTGCATAATGGACATAAACAGCTCTAGCTGGCTAATGGTTATTCCGTGTTCGGGGGGTTTACGCCGTCGGCCGATGTTGCTCGAAGCCCCTTTGGCCTCCTGGGAATCAAACGACATGAAGCAAAAGGTTGGGTTATCCGCGATGATTGCTAATCAATGCGGTGTAGGCTGTATTATAGACGGGACGAACTCTGGAGTCACTATAATGCGAGTTGGGAATTTGGGACGAACTTTTTTAATGATTACGCCTGAAAAAATAATGCTTGTGGCAGTGAGAGTTGTATATATAGAGAGATGTGGATTTGTTTCGTCGGAGAAAATATATAGTTATTGATCTTGGTTATCATAATTTCGGAATTTTATTCTGGGAATATGGAATCGTGGGAGATGTGATGAGATGGATGAAGGATGTGGATGAGGTATGGGGGTTCATGCACGGTGCTTACACAAATCGAGAAATTTCTTGGTTATCTAATCTGAATCTCGAATCTGAATAAATATATTTGAAATTTGAATTATGTACTAGCTTATATTGATTTTTCGCTTGAATCATACAGATCAGGATGCATCTAGAAAAGTAGTGAACAATCAAGAATTTCACTCTTGGCAACTGAGCAATTAAGCCGAATCAGTATTTATATTGTTCCATTTTAAGGACAAAGTGAGGTGCCCACTTCCCACCACAGGTATCAATGAGGGAATTCAATGATATGGGCCTATTTCAACAATAAATTGAAAAATTGAAAAACAAAGAATAATAGATGGAAAAATGATAATGCATAGATATATAACTCACCTATAGAAATACAGAATAATGATACATTGAATAAATACATCATTTAAGACGGTCGTTCGGCTCATACTCCTCAGACAGTACTTCTAAATCTGGAGCCGGACAAACGTGGGTTCGAGTCTCGCTACAAGCATACATTTTTGTGAACATCATCACTCCATCGTTACATCACCATCCGACACAAACTATCAACCAAATTATGAATGATTATCGTTACTCATTCATACCCCCATATAACCTAGCAGTTGCTAAGGCCGTAAAGCATCATTAGAACATTCCTTTTATCATTACCTCATTCAAAACGTTTCTCTGACGTAAACAAACACACAAAAGTAGCAGTTGAAAATCCTCGCAACTTTTAATTAAGTCACTCCTCTTCAGAGGGCTCATCATAACTTTAATCATACCTCAAATTGTTTAGAATTACGTATGTTGAAGGTAATTGCAGTGACTCGAAGATGTAAAATTGCACTCAACATCGCGTGTTCACCTTAATGTGAGGAACAAATTGACGCTGGAGTAAATATACACCGTACTTCATTTGTTTCGTTTTCTTGCTACTGTGTAATATTACTTAAACTGTGCGTAATGGATAGGCCAGAGGCAGAAGATAACGTGGCATGGTATATGTGCAGCTAGACTTGAGTGTCGTAACCCGTGGTGAGCATTGTTGTTGTTGTTGTTGTTGTTGTTGTTGTTGTTGTTGTTGTTGTTGTTGTTGTTGGTGGTGGTGGTGGTGCTGTGATCTAAAGTTACGAAAGATTACCTGATCTAATTAATCTAGCCAACTTGACCAAACAGAACCTAATCAAACTAATCTGAACTAATTAGATGAGCGTAGCGAAGACTTCCATTTCACATACCGAGAAAAATGGGCTTCGTATTTATGTTTTTTTTTTTTCTCATTTTTTAGGTGGCATACAGGTCAGGGAAATTGACAATGGTCCAAAGCTGTAATATGAATAAATAATAATACATAATAAATAATAATAATCTATTCCATCTTCTATTCGTTATTGAATCGAGATCTTGATGTCTTGGAACAGCGGTCGACACATTTAGCTTAGTTGCTAGCGTTCTCGCTCCATTTGATCCGTAGATTTGGGGCATATGGGACTTGGTTCGATCTCCGCCACCGTCCATGTTTGTAGTTTTTTTTCGTGGTTTCCCTCTGTAGTCTGGTAATCTCGCTAATGCTGGAATGGTTCTAATGCTGGAATGGTTCCTACGATATAGGCCACGACCGCTTCTTTCCCACTATCCTTATACAAACAATTCATCATGTCATCCCTTCTTCTCAGTAATCATTCGTCCGAAGTCGCCAATAGTTCTTAGTTATCATTACAGTGCGACGTCGTTAAAACCAATATGATGGGAAAAAACTGAGGCAACGGAAAAAAACAATTGTACGCGCATATCTTCACATCGTGCACCCTTAATACAATACACAATACACATTTGGTGAATATATTTTCTACTCAAGTCTAATCCCCTTTGAGATGCATAAATAATTCACTTTCACAATACTCACAATATGTACTGTGTTACAGTATACGTGGAAACATAAATCATTTTCCCGATATATATTCATTAGACAGTGAGACATGTAGGCCTTTTAGACCTCTCAATTGCATGATTGAATTATTAGTAGCATTGCATATGAAATATTCGTACATTTTAGTATTACTTTAGAGAACACCACATGCCCTGAAAAAATAATTTAACGAAAAATGCCGATATTTTTGTTCCAATTTTTTGATGAAATTTGAAATGATCATCTTAATTCCGGATTTTTTTTTTTTGTCTCCCAGAGACGATGAGTCATGACGTAGGCAATACCGATTCTGTATAGACATACAAGGAAAACGCCATATATGCGTTGCTAGACGAGCGGATAGTGATAGTATGGGTAAAAATGGGTAAAAATGATTCGAGTACAATTTAGCACATTTTATTGTTTTGTCCAAAATGGCTGACACGATCAAGCTGAAAATATCCAGGAATGTGTATCAAAATGTAATTCGACTTCATGCAAAATTTCATTATTTTGGAAAACAAAAATATATATTTTTTTTCCGCTGTGTTATTCTAATGACTATTTTTGAAATTTCTCAAATTCATAAAAAAAAAGTTACCTACCGATAATGCCACAAAACTATATAGATCTGAGTTAGATGAGGAACCATATTTAAAAAAAAGTTTGAAGTTGATAGCTGTAGCCGTTTGACCTGTGGAGAACCGACAAAAAAACATAAAAACAAAAAAAACAAAAAAAACATAAAAACGAACACCAATTTCTTTCAGTACCGTATGTCAAATTGAATCCTCGCTAAAGCTCGTCTAATGAACAGAATCGAGTAATGTCTACGTCACGACTCAGAGAAATGGCTGCGTTCTAGACGACTAATAAATGAATTGAAATTTCTGAAATTGAGATGATGATTTCCAGTTTCTCTCTAGAATTGGGAAAATCATAAATATCGTCATCATTCGTTGAAATCTAGTTTCAGGCTTGTGATGACCTTTAAAGAATAATCTACACGTGCACGGTCACAGCGTTCGGTGGAACAGAACAATTTAAAAATCCTAGTTTTTATTTTATTTCGTTGGAGAAATAAACAATTAGAACTAGAATTTAGAAAGTCGATCGCGGAAACGTCTTCAAAGTAGTCTTTGATTCGGGTTTGTTTTTGTTCAATAAATAGAATATACAATTTGATATATTATGAATGAATAGCGATTAATTCAAGAAATTATTAGATATGATGGAGTGAAAAAAAAATACAATCCAAGTGGAGTTTTTGCTGGAAGTGTGAATTTAAATGGTATATTATGTTATGTACTCTTGTAGTGAAGAGAAATAAATTGTCATGATTGGTATTTATAGTAATTAAGCAGGGTATATAATTATGTGAAGGTTGAAAACGATAGAATTTTTCGGATTGTCAATAGGAATTGAGGAAATAAATGAAACACACACAAACACATATATACATATATATATATATATATATATATATATATATATATATATATATATATATATATATATATATATATATATATATATATATATATATATATATATATATATATATATATATATATATATATGAGTATATATAGTGTGCTTGAGGCTTCTTTCCCGGCTTAATTGTGGATTCATGATAATTTGGGAAATATACCAGGTTTCGTGGTGAAAAAATAACTTCAAGTTATTTTTTCACCACGAAACCTGGTATATTTCCTAATATATATATATATATATTTCAGAGACACTTGGCGAATTAAAAAATACACTTGGATTTTCATTTTAGCAACAAATATCAGAGTCTATAATTATATGTATTCATATTGATTATTCGGTTTATTCGTAGTATCGTGAAATATAATACTTCCAGTATTTACCGTAGAACGATGATCAGACCACTTAGGTTATGTAAATGTACAATGAGGCCCAAAGTTCCTACCGACAACTCTAATAACACCTCCGCTTGCACCACGAGCATGTCCATGAAACGAGCCTCAATCCTACGTCACGTTCAATCATGGAGCTGATAAGAGTTGTAACATGGACTCACCCAGTCCAGGTGATCGTACGGCCAGCCAGACTCCCAGCAAGGGGTTGCCATAGCAGCTGATGAGTGTATATACCATCTCCCATTATACGTGGATCTTCCTGTCGGCTTTTTCAATAGCAGGACTCCGAGTTTGGAACGACTTTTATTCATTTGTATTGGGTTTCACGATGCACTGTACTGATGACTATGATATATTGGCGTCGGTAGATCATAGGCCTATATATGATGTGATGGGATGATGATATGCAAGGTTATTCTATTATGTGCCATTCGCCATAGTGCATCTGCTTTTTCAATCGTATTTGGAACGATTTTTATTCATTTGTATTGGGTTTCACGATGCACTGTACTGACGACCGTGATATATTGGCGTCGGTAGATCATGAGCCTATATATGATGTGATGGGATGATGATATGCATCAGTAGGTCTATCATAGTCATCAGTACAGTGCGTCGTTAAACTCGATATAAATTAATAAGAATCGTTCCAAATACGGAGTTCTGCTATTGAAAAAGCAGACGCACTATGGAATGGCAGATAATACAATAACCTTACATATCATCATCCCATCACATCATATATAGGTCTATAATCTACCGACGCCAATATATGATGTGATGGGATGATGATATCCAAGTTATTCTATTACTCCATCATTATTATACTCTATTATTCTATTATTCTATAATTTCATTTGTATATAGGCCTACACGTGAATTAAATGAATACATTGTCCCAGATGATAAATTACGATGATTGTGAAATGATGTAGAGAAAAGATGAGAGTATTAAATTTACTTTTAATCTCAAAACTTGAACTTATTATCATCAACCCCTGATTCACGCAGGATACAAAATAATGAAATACACTAAAAACGTTGGTGCCTTTGGTGGTCAAGTCCAGTCTATTTCTATATTTTCTCGTTTTAATCACACGTATCCCTATAAAATTGTGGTTTTCAACAGCTGTCGAGGATATAGGCTTATCATGGTAGCAGCGCACTGAGCTCCCCGGCACTAACTTATAATTTCGCCCTAACTTTCGGTAATAAACGCAGTGGTCAAGTTTTTATGTTACACGCGCCTTAGCTCGACTACAATCTAGCCGATATATATTTGAAATCGTATCTCAAACCAGACCGGAAAATTGGTAATTCCGAACGATCAGTTCTTTTTTTTTAATTTCGAATACAAAAAAGGTATAAGTCGTAGCAACGAAGCATGACGTCACCGGCGTTCGAATTTCAAACTACAGAAACTAAATGTCACGGTCTCTCGGATGATGTATACCTGTCATAAAATCCATCGAACACGAGACTGGGCTATCAGGTGAGGTTTTAGCCTAATGGATCCAGTTATTGTGATCGGTTACATGTCTGACTTTTGTACTGCGAGACACTATTTGATATTTGACCAATTTGACCAATTATTTTATCAGTGTGATTTATGTGTTTATATAAATTATTTATACCCCGACAAATAAATTCTTACGTAATAAAGTCAATTGCTTTTTTTACAGCATTTTCGTGTTATACTGTGGGTTATGACTGTGATAATTAACTGCCTCATACTTTTATTATATAAGTTGTATATATACATACATACATATATATATATATATATATATATATATATATATATATATATATATATATATATATATATATATATATATATAATATGGGTGTATGTGTATGTGTGTGTGTTTTATCAATTGTAATGGGTCTAATACATCAAAAAAATGATAATATTTCTCCTCGAATGTATAAAGCTCTATATAATATTTCAATGATATAATGACGAAAGGAAGAAACGCTTTGATTGAATAGAATACAATTTTTTCTTGTAGCTTCTGATCCCAACAAATGATCTCAATTTCAAACCAAAAAACTACAATCAACTAAGTATCTCTTTCGTTCACAACAAAAATTCCATTACGCAAGTAAAACTCGACTGATTTTTTCAGTGGTGAACACTCTAGTCTCTATATGTTGATGTTCTTTCTTCTCACCCTTACCTAATCTCATTATTTCTCAACAGTGTGAGATGATGTTTCAACATCCCGCGTCGCGTCGAGGGATAGAAGTAATCAAACATGTCCCGTTATGAATTCCAAGTAACCTTTAATGTGGGCCAGAGAGCTAATCTTCTAACACACAACCCTAACTCTGTTAGACATTCAACAAGACAGATAAGGTGTATGTATAGAGCTTCATAAAAAACACGCTATGGCTGTAAAACAGGGTTGGAACGGGTTATGCCCTCTATTATATAATAGGAACCACTATATTCTTGTAAGACGTCGATTATATTTTAGAATTTCTTCTATGAATCTTGAAGGCCATTAAATTTTGAAACTAGATCTTGATGAATAATGACGATCATTTCCCTGATTTTGAAGAAAACTAGGAATCATCATCTGAATTTCAGAAATTATGAATATATCTTTTTAACCTCCAGAGACAATATATAATATATTTGTTTCCATAGAATTTCTTCTATGATTCTTGAAGGTGATCAAACAATCCTGAAACTGGATTATTAAGGTAATTAATGACGATATTTATTTCCCTAATTTTAGAGAAAATTCAATTTCAGAAATTAGGATCTTTTGGGGTTCTCCAGATACTAGGGTCATGACGTGAGCGTCACCGATTATGAAAAAAAACACGAACAGAATTGAGTAATGTACAAATAAGTAATCGACAGAATAATTATGATTCCTGGAATTGAGATGACGATTTATAGATTTATCTCAAATTGGGAAAATAATCTTTTTGATTATTCGTTATAATCTATAGTTTCAGGGTTTTGAGCAACAACCACAATTTTTTTCACACACATTTTGAAAATGGATAAAAATTGTATTTTCGATTAAAATGTGTCATCAAGAATTACATGAGAAATTCAATAAATCAATGTGGCTCTGGTGTGTGACGTCATCTTGAAGCTAATCTTGCCAACAAACACTGGATTCAAATTGTCTCGATGTTGACTTTACCTACAAATAAATTATATTCTTTCAGTGTGCCTATATTTACGATGCCACATAACATTATCTGAAACGAGAAATCCTTTTCATTGTTTGACTTTTAGGTGTTTTCGAATTGACATGGATTTTTATGAGCATTCACTATCTAAAAATATTTATTACCTCAGAGAAAAAAAAAACGTTTCCATTTTTATTTTTCAACTAAAAAATGATCTTCCTTTATTTCGCAATTCTTCATCGTGTACAAAAATAAAGTCACGATCCGAAACAGTCGAGGGTGATTTACTATTGGCAGGATGTCGGGTTGCTATAGCTATATAGAGCCAGCCTAGAAGTTAACTATACAAGTAAGGTCCAATAAATATTCAGCTTGGTTGAGATTGCAAATCAGCGGGGAGATTGACAGATTGAGACGAGGGGGAGGGGGAGCAATATCACTGATGCGTAAGAATCAACCTGGCCCTACGTATACCTAAACCAACAGAAACCGACGCAGATCCCCTGCTATTGCTTTCATATAATGATCATCCTCTTGATCTTCAAACTTCGAGTATAAGTTTTATGAAAAATAAATTCATATTGCGTTCTGTTGTCTTCATCAATCCATCCAATACCATCAAATCTCCACAATATAACAATATGGATTTATAGATTTTATGATGTTTTATTTGTTTTGGACGTACAATAAAGTGGAAGTTATTTATTCAAATCTGGATTGAATGTTTGGATTGATAGGTGAACTCCTTCGTTTTTGATTCTTTCAAATGAGAATTGTTCGAATCTAATCTCTTTTGAAATGGGTAAATCTGTTTGGATAATATTGTTTTTCATGAATGAAGAACTAAAAGATCACTTCTGAAATGCTAAACGAACATGAAGCAATTCTCATTGAATCTATCCGTCATGTTTTCAAACGACTGAAAATCTGAGTCTGATAGGCCTAATAGATCTACGTGATTGTAATGGCGAACAAAATTTACTAGGAAAACGCCATATATGCGTTGTTAGACGAGTGGATAGTATTAGTATGGGTAAAAATGGATAAAAACTGCCTTGAGTGTGGTACCAATTTAGCACATTTTATGTTTTTTCTTCAAAATGGCTGACTAAATCAAGCTGAAAATTTCCAGAAATGTGTCTTGAAATATAATCCAACTTCATAAAAATTTCATTCTTTTGGAAAACAAAAATATTTTCTTTTTTTCCACTGTGTTATTCTAATGAGTATTTTTGACATTTCTAAAATTCATAAAAAAAAGTTACCACCCGATAATGCCATAAAACTATACAGATCTAAGTTAGATGAGGAACCATATTGGAAAAAAGTTTGAAGTTGATAGCTGCAGCCGTCTGACCTGTGGAGAACCGACAAAAAAACTTGAAAAAATAAAAAATAAAATAGAATGAAAAAAAAAACATAAAAACGAACACCAATTTTTTTCAGGATGTCGAATTGAATCCTCGCTTAAGCTCGTCTAACAAGATAAAATTAATCCAAACAAATCACGAGATTCCCTCATGTCACCCACTTCACCATCCCTTTCTAATTATAATTCAACTACCAAGCCAAATCTAACAATATATAACTAAAAGCATGAAAATTAATACGACATCTTGTCTTTGTTGCTGTGGGATGACGCCATTGTTGCTATGACGACGTCGTTGTTGCCGGCGTCGCTCGTGGATTCTCTTACCCCGACGTCGCTTTGTCAAATACTCCCTCGACGCTGCAGCATGGCATAACGTCTGCCTTAGTTGCCATACACACCCAATCTAATAACCGTTCCATTCGTTAAGAATCTTAGCAAGAGATCTCAATGGTGAAATTAGAGAAAGGAAAAGCTGCTTTCTTCCCCGACTATGTTATAGTCTAGATGTCGCTATATCTTACCACTTACGGTTCCCCAAGGTTCATTTTAGACAGAATTGTTTCGTAGATCTCATTCTGTGGTTAAATTATAGAAGACATCTTAGTCAAAATAAATTTCGTTTTACGTTGAGAATGGCATATTTGAGTGGATAAAGCAATGGAAAGTGTACAAAGTGCACGGTATAGTGCATGTGGAATTCGAGAGTCAACTGGATTCCCTGATACGCTATACACGGGACTATAGACTGTGGGTTAGACTATTTCGAGTATTCAGAGTATCATTTTACTATATTTGAGCACAGCTACTCATTGTATAACTGCAGTGGCGTAGTCGTAAAAATGACGAAGGATACCCCAAAATTTCGCATAAAGCAATCATACATATTTTAAGCGATTTATGGAATAATCGGATGTGAAATAACGAAGGAAACGCATTTTTAATGCACTTTTTCACACATCAATAAAAGCAAAAATAATTGGATGAGCGAAGCGAAGACTCAATTACACTTGACCCGAAAAAAATGTACATGTTTTTTTTTTTTTTTTTTTTTTTTTTTTTGTTCGCGCTCTACAGGTCAGCCGAAAATTCAAATTCGATTGAAACTTGGCATGCCCATGTGTCATCATCTGGATTGAATCCCATTAGTTTTTATACGCAATCGGTTGCACCACTTCTGAGAAAACTAATTTTCCATTTTCCAACTAACCCATAAGAATAAGCCAGAGAAGAATTTCCATAAAAAAAATGTCCTTCAAAAAATTTCAAATTTTCACCAAATTTCAATATAATAATGATACATATTATTCCAAACTTTCATTGGAATCCAACCAGTCGTTTTGATATAAAATATTATATAATGACAAAAAAAAGCAAAAGAAGAATTTTCGTACAAAAAATGTCTTTCGAAAAAATTCAAATTTTCACCAAATCTCAATATAATGATGATACAGATCATTTCGAACTTTCAATAAAATCCAATCAGTCGTTTGGATATAAAAAATTATATAATGACATTTTTACACATCGTTTTGAAGCTATTAAGAAAACCTATTAAATCCAAGCAACAAGTGTCACCAATTAATGGAAAACGATTAAAACAAGGCCTTCTTTATTATAGAAGAAATTATTGAGAATGAGTAATGAATATAAAAGGTGGTTCTCAAGGTGTATATATGTATACAGCTGTCATCACGTTTCATATAGTAGTCTAATATTACAATATAATATAATATTAAATTGCATCTACTATTTCCTTCATGAGAATAGTCTACGAAACAAACCAACCAAATGGAAAGATTGATTTTAGCTTGAATGCCGTCAAAACAGCAACTTGATATAACAATTTTTGAAAGAATTCAATGTCATTCATTAGCTCATCCATCAACGCGGAAACACATAACGCGTTTTCCTAGTAAAGCAATTAAGGAACTATCAAATGTGTGCAAAAAGTGTCACCAATAAATTAAAACGATTGAAATCTGTGATGGATATCAAAAAGGCACTGGTACGATTGTTGGGAAACCAAGGTCCATGCATATATACCAACAGACAGCCGCGGTTTTTAAACCTTTGAAGTGATCCATGGCCTGTATATGTACATTGAGCTGACCAAATGTTCTTAATTCTACATTTCCATACTTCTAAGCTCATCTTACAACGCATATGAGGCGTTTTCCTAGTAATTATATTTTGAACAAATAGCAACTCAAGTAGCTAGAGGGCTGAAAGAGTGTGAGTCCAGTTCGAAAATACATAATGAGAAATGAAAACGGCCTAATAATTCCATGTAATTTGTTGAACCGGTATATCACATAGAACTATCCCTTAATTACCTTTAATATTACTCACCCTGGCTCCCATCCTCATAATACGAAGAGATGAATAGCACCAATGAATTAGACGAGCTGCATCAGATGGGCATTAATCCCCCGACTCTCAAGTCACGCCTATATACCCCTCACGTCTAAGTTGGCGTTACTTGAGTCGGGGGTGCTGGTTATGTACGCAATGCCAGCGTCCTCAACTCTTCCATCATCCGAGTCGCCAACGCCGACTTCCGTGCCTCATCATGATCTTTTCATCAACGCCGCCGTGACAAGAATATTAATACAGTACGCCTTTATTAATACCAATAATATTATAATAATCCTACTTCTGGAATTCTATGAACGTTCATACTTTATAATTCTATTTGCATGCTTTAAAGAAACAATGGCTCTGTTTCCAGATTAATTTCAATGATAATATTAACTTGAAATCTTAATGTTTAATGAAGAATGTTGATATAAAAGCGCTAACAATAAAAGGTTATCTTATGCTATCTTAACGTCTTTAATTTTTTTTTCTAGGACAAAGTAAATGTGAGCTCAAGAACGGGGATTTGCTCATACAATATGCTACACGTAAAAGCGATTGAGAATGGGAAAGTACAGTTCAAATATTGAATCATGTACTCATCATATTTCCGACATTTCGTATGTCAAACGCATATTCTTTGAAAGGCAAATCATATAGAAGAAAGTCTTTTTCGTAGTAGAGGGCTATACCACATCAATCATTGAATTGGATTCTCTATTCGACGCTTATCGATTGTTCTATTTATTGTCATTTGTCATACGCACGGAGGGTAACATTTGTCGTGGCACCGACGAGGGACGAAAGATCTCACACCCACTCAGTACGTGAATACTGAAGGTCATTTTCGCTTTGTTATCAGTTAAAGGTGACACGTGTTAGAAAGAAACGTCAACAAGAAACGAAAAGTCAATTTGGAGAAATTCAATTTCGATATAATATCAAACGTATATCTTCAAACGATATTTAATTGACAGGTGAATTGACTGTTTTGAATCGGTGACACGAGCAGAAATTGTGTTTTTAACGGAACTTTTTTGTATAAATGATTCGAGATATGCATAGCTAGGTTCATTCTTTTCTTTGTAGGTCTTGATCAATGCCACGCGCTTGAATAGACAATTGTAGGGTAGAAATAGAAATGAATTGAACATCCCTATTTATCAGTTACAAGCCATATAGGTATTCTCAATGGTTATGACTGTTATTCAAGATAAATGTCGTTACCCCAAGAGAAGCCAAAGAAAAATCCGAGCAAATGTGGTGAAGAAAACGTCTCAGAATAATTGGTATATTGACATATTCAAAACGAACATGAAAAATCGCGCGTGTTCCCTCCCTCAATTCAGCAACTTGATGTGGGGTGTGACCCTGTGTGTGTGGTCCGATGAACCCTAGGGCATGTCGTCAGGAGCAATTATTTGCTTCCAGTATAAGTCAAGTTTATGGCAAGTTGTTTGGTGCGAGGATGTAGACAAAAAAATGCGAGGAAATCTGTCGAGTAATATTTGGTTACAGCCTATCAAAAATAAGATTTATTATATTTATTGAAGATTGAAAATCGAAAAGTTCCCTCAAATTCGTGTTCCTTTTTTGAGGAAACGGAAGACAAGGGCCGCCCTCCGTAGCTCAGTCAACTGAGGCATCACCCTCGCCGTTGGGTGTGGGCTCGAGTCCCGCAATAAGGCACATCTTTATGTGGAGTTTCTTCTACTTATCGTGACTTCATAGTTTCATCATCACCTGCTCATTTTATTAATTATCAATCAATGCAAATGAATAAGAAAAATTATGAACCAAGAATAACCGTTTAATTTCGAGAAATCAACTATTATTTGATCCACTATCACATTAAAATAAATCTCCAGAAATAAAATATTTGAATCAGTTTCTACAATGTGACAATAATAATTTGCGATACTTGGAATGACGCTTATGCTACCAACCACAGTGCACTTGATGGTCACTTTGATAGTTGACTTGATTGTCAAGAACTTCGAAAGTCAATACATTTTTATAAAAATATATATATATATATATATATATATATATATATATATATATATATATATATATATATATATAGGCCCTATATATAGGTCTATTGGGCTTAACGAACGCACTGTTATGGTAAAAATATCCTTAAATATCATTTTAAATATGTTTTACCGCTAAAACACATAAGAGACAGAAAACAATAAGAACCAAAACCCACGAGACATAAGTTTCCAAAACCCAAATTCCAAAACTCTTAGAGAAAACTAGAAATCATCATCTCAATTTCGAAATAGTTTTTTCCCTCTCCGGATACCATAATTCATGACTTAGGCATGTTCGAGTATCTATATAAACATGAACAGAAACGAATAATGTTCACGTCACGACTCAGAAAACAGGTCGGGACCCGGAGAGATACACGAATTAATTTTCATTTCTGAAATTGAGAATATAATTTTTAGTTTTCTCTGAATTTAGGGGTAAAAATCCTCGATATCCGTTAAAATCTAGTTCCAGGGTTGTGATGCCCTTTAAGGACTATAATTCGTCACGTGATAATGCATCACGTGATAATGTAGGATTATCATGAACAGTATTTTATATATTTTATCTCAGACTATTTTATATTTCATGCATATTTCATTTTATATATCATTTTATATTTTACATCATAACACAAGAACCTACTTAAACTTGGAATGCACTTTAATTTGATTTGCAATATAAAAAATAGAGCATTAAACTATAACCTATTAATAACTATTATCAAATCCTAAGCTTACACTATTATTTGTCAAGAAACACATTTCAAGCCCACTGATTCGTGCACTTTCTAGGTATTTGATGATAAAACAGGGAACTTGCTATAAGTAGCTGCATAGCTGTTTTAGACAGTGATTCAGACAGGTCCACTGCCGTTAATCACACCTTTCCAGGCAGTGGCAATACACGTTATAGGCCCACTTTGTCAAGACCCGTAACATCCTGGAATATTGAGTCACCAGAATGGGTGCATAACATGCAAAACCTCGTTCCTACGTCCTATTAGAGGATATCACAACCCGAAAACTGGATTTTAATGAATAATAACGATATTCATTCTCTTAATTTCAGAGGAAACTAGATATTGGATCTCAATTTGGGAAATTATTATTATTTTCTTGTCCTCCAGAAATCATGAGTCATGACGTAGGCGTTCTATGAAACTATGAGTAAATTATATTATTACCATTCACTCAATAATATATTCTGATCTATTTTTGATCATTGAAATATATAATCATATAGGTAGCTTTCTTGCGTATTTGCTAATACATTACATGTATGGTTTTCAATTGTTATCAAATAGGTCAAGTGAAAAAACGGTAATCCACACCCGAACTTCGCCTATACATTTTTTCTTATTGTCACAAATTAGTCAATACAATTCAACGTGATACAATTTAAATTCTTGTCCACTAAGGCATTTCTGGCTCATCTGTGGTTTAAATAGATTAAAAACCAAAACATTCACATACACTGTAATTGACAACGTTTATAAGTAATAATGACCTATAAACAAAAATCGATTGAATAGGTTAAATATATAGAACATGGAAATGAAAAATGAAAAATGAGCGTAATTTTAATGATAAAAAATGAATGTATGAAAGAGAAGAATTTATGTTTCCATACCTATAATACTATATAACACCTATAATACCTATAATACCTACCCATAATACATCACCTATGAAATAATACCTATAATACATAAATAAATGAATAAATGGAGAAATATGGATTCGATTCAAAACATTGGTACAGCCTAATACTGAAAGTCGAACATGCAGTAATCTATTTTCTGAAATAATTCTTGCGCTTCGCCTGCTGCGGGAGGTGAGGGCCATATGGAACCTAGTTTCGATCGAGGTTCGAGGTTCGACATCTTTTTGTGTGTTCTCCCTTTCTAGTCTGGGCTAGTGCTGGGATGGTTGCTTCAATATAGGCCACGACTGCTTCCTTCCCACTATTCTTCCCATACCTATGAAACCTTCAACCATCTCATCATATTCAATAATCGCATTAATAATTCATTCGACACCAATAGATCTTGGAGAACATTACCGTGAGTCGTTGATCTCAATATAAAATATTTTGAAACATTCACAGAGAAAAATTCGCTCGACACATACTTTCACTAAACTTGAGGTTGCTCAATAGATTTTATTTGAAATTTTTAAATGAGCTCTATATTTTCCGTCTGTTTACCAACCTAACACACGACAAAATTACATGCCCCCTACTCAATTTGTAATTTACTCATTTGTCTTAGTCGGACCCGAATTATTAAAACAATTCATGAGTTTCTGTTTTCATGGCAACTCCACCAACATTGAAAAACCGGCACCTCCACCAATATTTGAAGTATGACTGATGTATGTTATATACAGGGTTGAAATAACAAAATCGGAATAATTTACCGTCAGTAAGCATTGTACTCTATAACACATTGTCATAAATTATCATAATTTAAACTATTAATTATTTATTGATGTATCACTCACTTCTGAAAATAGCTATCAATTGCTGAATGCTTGTGATCACAGATACAGATGGATTGGATGAACGGACTACGAATTCTCTGAAAGGTCACGATGTGAATTTGAATTTAAATTGAACACTTTTGAATTTTTACATTTTACCACTTTTTTTGTGTGTGTGGGGGGGCGGGGGTTGTGTAGCAATTTAATAGGAACAATGAATTGATAAATCAATGGATGATGATGAAGACTTTTTGGAATATATGAATATATATATATATATATATATATATATATATATATATATATATATATATATATATACATATATATATATATATATATGTATATATAGGCCTATATGTATATGATATGAAGGTAATAAATATAGGTATGTATTTGCCATTTAACGAAATGATAAATAGGCCTACGCATATTTCACAAGATTTCTCATCACACGGATTCTATTTCATATTATTTCTCTCCGCGATTGTCGCATATACCTCAGGGCACTCATTGTTCCTATCTACAATCATCGTTATGCATGTTTACAATCAAGCATTACGCAAGCATGTCAGATGCAATAGATACCGAACATGGCAGACAATTAAGTGGATAATTCTGGTAAACCGTCCAGACATCATTGTCTATCTATAATGTACATTATAAACAAGACCACATTGTTTTGTAATGGAACTACGCTTACTGGGTACTACAACCTTTTCCAACTCATCTTTATAGTGTTTTCCCCCCGTGTAAGTTTATCCTGTCTAGGTTCTATGCCGAACGACAAATACGATTCTTGTAATGTGATATTACAATCACGGCCAGTCAGAAACAATTAGCGGCGTATTGCAGCGGCAGGGTACGGATTCAGGTGCGAATAGGGTACTTGGACATGATAGCGCTGCAATCACGGAGAGGTCAATCGTCGTTGATGGAGTGGTGTAGAAAAAAATGATATTTGACATGAAAAGTAGGGCTATTCATCGGTTTATAACACCACATGCGAACGTTGTTTTTGTTGTCACTAGGAAAACGCCATATATGCGTTGTTAGATGAGCGGATAGTAATAGTATGGGTAAAAATGGGTAAAAACTACTTCGAGTGGTACTAATTTAGCACATTTTATATTTTTTCTTCAAAATATCTGACCCGATCAAGCTGAATATTTCCAGAAATGTGTATCAAAATGTAATTCAACTTCACGCAAAATTTAATATTTTAGGAAAAAAAAATCTTTTTTTTCCGCTGTGTTATTCTAATGAATATTTTTGAAATTTCTAGAATCTATGAAAATAAAAGTTACCACCCGATAATGCCACACAACTATACATACCTAAGTTAGATGAGGAACCATATTGAAAAGATTCGTGGATATTTCAACCGATCGCGCTTCAGAACTATATAAAATATCGAGTCAGATTCTGACATATGTGCTTGGGTTCATCAAATTATTCAGACTGGTTCATTCAGATTAGTTTAGATTGCGTGCAAAAACAACAACAATTAAACAACAACATAATGTCCGCATGTGGTGACAGACAGCCTGATGGTCCGATGAATAGTGGATACCGCTCTGGCGAAGTGGCTATTCAACGAACCGAAAGTAGATTTTAAATTATAGTTTTAGCAAAGGTTTTAGTTTGGATTGGATTAGTTTAGAATGATTGTTTGGTCAAGCTCGTTGATTTAGGTTAGTGAGGACGGGTAAGGTTCAATAAATTGGTCAGATCGGGGTGATTACGGTTAATATACCTATATGATGCACGCAGGGCCTAATTTCTGAATAAAAAGGAACCGGAGCGCACCCCAAAATGAACCATCCCTTCCCCCCTCCACCACCACAAAATTGATCATGGACAAAATAAAACAGATTAATTAATTTGGCCTTAAAACGTATGTGAAAGAATGTATTCGAAATTATTATCATCCTTATTGTACGATAGTTATGTATAACATATATAAAAACATTCTCAGAATATAGGAAAATGTTTATTTATCCGTAAAAATTATATTGCATGACAAAAGTATTGATAAATGAATAAAAAATAAAAACTTTCTTCGATATTTTATCATTTTGTAAGTAGAACTTGCATACCGGTTTCGAAAAATGAACTGAAAACGAACAGGAACACCGTTCCGGTGCGTTCCGGCACAAACTAACCACCGGATGCCCGCAACAACAACAACAACAACAACAACAACAACTACAACGTGAGCATGTGATGACGCTGCTCACACAGCACGTTATTGCCGCGTGCTCGCGTCCTAGGCCGTTGACAGGTTTTTATGAGTTACGATGTGTGGCCGGCGGGGTTCTTACCTCCAGTAGGTGCTACCCGTCGCAGCCAGCAGTTCATACACCTTCCGCGTGCATGCCGTCTACACAGCTACACTGCAGCCCCAGACACATTAAATGCACAAGGACAATGCGATTGTAAATTGCATTTTCCACATGCACATTTCTTTCGTATCGCCAAGGTGTTATTGAGCCTTATACGTTACGAAATATGGCATCGCCGACAGAGGAGATGCACTTTTCTCCGAGTAATTTCACGACCCCATAATCAATGCAATGTGCATTTAAGAATGCAATATTGCATGTGGGCCTTGAGTTTTTAATGAGGTTCACACACGTTTTGTGGACAGTACCAATCAGAGTTTTTAAAATGTGTAATTGAAAATGACAAGTAAACATCATTCTGGAGGGCTTTTGAATTAGATGATAGTGTTTTTGAATTGCCGACTCGAAATCCATTACACTTATCTGCAAGTAGAAAGTAATAAAATTAGGTTGGCATCATTATTGATACCGAAGACAGAAGAGACATGTGTATTAGACCAATTAAAGAAGATACCAACTGGCCGTATATACGCGTAGCCTAAACGCGTTTATTAAACGATTACGTAAAAGTCGTGGCTTACTTCTGTGATAACGTAATAGGCCTAATAAACATCTTATTGCATCGAGCCGATACTTGACTCATTTATTCAATGCCACATGAAAATCAATATAATTCAAAATCGACGAAGACTGATGGGACTGATATCTCAGCTGTATTCAAATCATACAAACTTCGATCTTTCACAATTCTTCATATTTGTTGAACTCCACACCCAATGAAAATTTATGCTTCAGAAATCGATTAGATCAGTATATTAAGATCAATCCACAATCTTGTTTCGTCGATTTAGTTCAAATTGTAGACCTGTATATTTTATTAAGCCTTAATTTAAACCCAGAATTGTATTCCAGTTTCCCTTGAATCACTTTTATTTCGACTAGAGTGTTTCGTCATTGAATACTATATATTGTGAAGCTTGATTGAACAAGGCAATCCACAACTTGTCTTTCAATACAGATTTATATCAGAATCTCAGAATCTCTATAAAAATGGAATGGCTCTCGTACTTTTCATGTATGAAAAGAGTTGCATAAAATGAAATATGGAGACTGAAATGTCAATATGGTAAAAAAAATTACCTTGCATAACGAGGAAATTATATTTGAATATTTTCATAGTTCATTCGAATTTAAACGTTCTCAGATAATGTCATTACATCTTTCATTCATCACACATCAACATTTGTAGCGTTTTCATATAAAAAAGACAGCATAAACTAGTCATTGGATAAACCCCTGTTGATATGTGCATAGTTTGTTCAATTTAACATCCTGTATAAAATAGCATGGCTTAGGCCTATGAATTATGTGTCTAACCAGGTTTATACAGAACTATAGCCAAGTCCCCATCAGAAAAGTCACTAACCTTTCACAACAATTGACAAGAACTAAGCTGATTACAGATTCAGCTTATCA
Organism: Brachyptera putata; assembly: GCA_907164805.1. NCBI lineage: Eukaryota > Metazoa > Arthropoda > Insecta > Plecoptera > Taeniopterygidae > Brachyptera > Brachyptera putata. Next base: position 55,159,604 of record OU015462.1, read on the forward strand.
TGATAAGACTTTTTTTTATAAAAACAACTATCTTTTCAAGTGGACTCAAGCGCGAACGATGAGCGATGATCGAACGCAACGATGACCTAGCTGTATTTCAGTGCAACGTTCCTGTATTCGTTTTCGTCTGATTGTAGGCATGAAATGGAAAGAGGAAAACAAACATTTCCATTTGCCAGCCCAACACTCTGTTAATTCTCTCAATCAATCTTTTGAATTCAATTAAACCGATTCAAGGGCACGTGGTCATTGACCCGATCATCAAGATAATATGCTTAATTTTTATAATGTAGAGGTTATTGCTATAATCGATTATCTGTGGATAATCAATTGTGTGTAACGTTTGTACAAGCTGAAAAACAACCATCGATAGCAATCGACGAATACAAATATTTATAACTTATATTACAATAATAATGATATAAAAAAGAGTGATATGAAAAATAGAGATATAATAATTGTTTACAATTGAAAGTTGATGTATAATTAGGCAACTTATTCACTTGATAAGTATAAATTGAGAGAAGTGAAGTTTAAAGTTGAGTCTGGTAGTTAGGTAAAGTAAAGAAGAAAGATAAGTGTAAAACGTTGAAGCAAATACATATTCAATTTACTTCTCACACAATTTTGTTTCCATATTACATCTATAGATTCACTTTTACTCACATCTTTTAATTATGACTAATCTACCTATATTGCATATACCTTTTTTACTGACGTTACAATTATGTAGTCTTGTTCATGACAATCATACTGAATCAATCAATCAATCAAAAGTTTCGTCCCGTCGAGAATTGAAATGAATTAAGCCATCCGGATAGTGTTTAATTCAATCCGACGTTTAAAACTGTCTAATTACCGAACTAACTAAATGGATAAATTATATTCACTTCAGTGATTTGAACGAATATTCTGCACACTCTATAAGGTCTATGTAAATTTATAATCACAAACAACAAAATCAAAGTCGAGGGGTTCTCAAAACGAAAATTTGGTGTACACCTGATTTCAGATTTCAAGATTTCAGGTGATTTCAGGTGATTTCAAGTGATTTCAGGGATTTCAGGGATTTCAGGTGATTTCAGGGATTTCAGGTGATTTCAAGTGATTTCAGATGATTTCAGGTGATTCCAGGGATTTCAGGGATTTCAAGTGATTTCAGGGATTTCAAGTGATTTCAGAGATGTCAAGTGATTTCAGGTGATTTCAGAGATTTCAGGTGATTTCAGGTGATTTCAGGTGATTCCAGGTGATTTCAGGGATTTCAAGTGATTTCAGGGATTTCAGGAGATTTCAGGTGATTTCAGGGATTTCAAGTGATTTCAGGTGATTTCAGGTGATTTCAGGTGATTTCAGGGATTTCGAGTGATTTCAGGGATTTCAGGTGATTTCATGGATTTCAGGTGATTTCAGGGATTTCAAGTGATTTCAGGGATTTCAAGTGATTTCAGGGATTTCAGGTGATTTCAAGTGATTTCAGGTGATTTCAGGTGATTTCAGGGATTTCAGGTGATTTCAGGGATTTCAATGGAATTTCATGGGATTTCAGGGCAAGTGTACACCTGATTTCAGGAGTTGCTAACCCCTCGATCAAAGTATCCTATAATTTTCTCCCCTGTGTCTCTTGACAAGATGTTCAGATATATCTATTACAATTTTTACGTGAACATGAATACAATAATTGAGATGAGTGGTCGAGTGGTCAGCACACTGAACTGTCATTCAGGAGATCAGGTTTGGATTAACCGCTATGATCGACCAGGGATTCATCGTGGGTTTCCCTCTGTCGTTCAGAACAAGACAGGAATGGTTCAACAGTCCACGACAAAATCCATTTCCACTATCCAGAAAAACCTAATAAAATAACCTTTGATCTCATCATCCCATCACCTCATATAATATACGAATGATATTATCATTCATCGACGCCAATATGTCTCAGTCATCGGTACAGTGTGTATTCAAACCAAATATAAATAAAAAAAAGTAAATCCAATCCAATAATTGGTATGCTATGCATGTACCTGACGATGGAAAATAGTGGTTTTAATTGGATGTGTGACGGCTATCTGTGCCTCGTCACTGAGGCCCCCCCCCCCCCCCCCCCCCCTCCTCCGGTCAAGCCGAATTATACAATCGTTGGCTTCGTCATTGTCAGTTGGTCATCAAGTTATCATCCGCCAAATAGTCATAACTGCCGATTACACCGTATCATCAGCGATTATGTCTATATTTTAGATTAACTTTTGTACGCACTTCAACGTCCATGCGCTAGTATTCATAAACATACACCTGATTGATAGTAACTACTAGGAAAACGCCATATATGCGTTGTTAGACGAGCGAATAGTAATAGTATGGGTGAAAATGGGTAAAAACTGCTTCGAGTGGTACCAATTTAGCACATTTTATGTTGGTTCTTCAAAATGGCTGACCCGATCAAGCTGAAATTTTTCAGAAATGTGTATAAAAATGTAATTCAACTTCACACGAAATTTTATTTTTTGTAACATAAAAACATTTTCTTTTTTTTTCCGCCATGCTATTCTGATAGGTATTTTTGAAATTTCTAACATTCATAAAAAAAGAGTTACTCCCCGATAATGCCACACAACTATACAGATCTACGTTGGATGAGGAACCATATTGAAAAAAAGTTTGAAGATGATAGCTGTAGCCGTTTGACCTGTGGAGAACCGACAAAAAAACAGAAAAAAAACAGAAAAAAAAAACGAACACCAATTTTTGTCAGTACGTCAAATTGAATCCTCGCTAAAGCTCGTCTATTAATCTGTTGGATTTATTGTGTGATACTTCCTAGATTTTACAATATATTACACACATTCATGTCAAATTCGTTCTCCTTGATTTGAAAGTAGCCGCTTATAACCAAATCGTTCAGAGCCTATCACTAACAGGGTAGTTTGTGGTAGAACTACAAAAATATTAACTTCACAATTGATATTGAAACAAATGGATATAGATAGTAGATATAGAGAGATATATAGAGAGTAGATATAGATATAAAAAGTAGATAAATGTGAAAAATACGATGCACGTCACATTTCAATGTATTTAAATATGTTCTTGAAAATTGATTTCACCATGATTCGAGTCACAAACATTCTTATTTTTCGAAAATGATATTCTGTTAGAACAATAAATGTTCATTTGTATCACTATAATTAATAATAGATTATATTGAATAGCGTGTTGAGGCTCATTATAACTGTGCAGCGTAATCTGAAGGTATTGACCATTTCTATCAAGTGAATGTATAATCATCATGTCAAAGTGTATGCAAATGTACAAATTGTGCCATTTTTATTCACACAATGATTTATAAGTCAATCATAGGGAAAATTATTGTACATTACACATAAATATAAAACCTATATTTACATGATTAGTATGAGTTTAAGGTCTCTATTCAACAGTTTGAGAGGTGCATAGATCTACAATAAGAGGTTGAAGACATAGAAAACAATAAAATAATAGCTAGGCCTATATAATTTATTGGACGAGGTTCAGCGAGGATTCAATTTGACATACTGAAATAAATTGGTTTTCGTTTTTTTTTTATGTTTTTTTGTAGGTTTTCCACAGGTCAAACGGCTACAGCTATCAACTTCAAACTTTTTTCCAATATGGTTCCTCATCTAACTTAGATCTGTATAGTTTTGTGGCATTATCGGGTGGCGACCTTTTTTTGGTGAATTTTAGAAATTTCAAAAATACTCATTAGAATAACACTGCGGAAAAAAAAATAGAATATTTTTATTTTTCAAAAAAATGAAATTCTGCGTGAAGTTGAATTACATTTTGATACACATTTCTGGAAACTTTCATTCAACTTGTTTGGGGTCAGTCATTTTGAAGGAAAAACATAAAATGTTCTAAATTTGTACCAATCGAAGCAGTTTTCACACATTTTTACCCATACTATTACTATCCGCTACTCCAACAACGCATATATGGCGTTTTCCTAGTGTATTTCCATTGTTGTTAGTACAAAATCCCAGCCCTGCTCTCGAGGTGGACTGATAAAAGGTAATATTTTCCGATCTAAGACCGTGACTGTTATTTTCTTGTATTGCAAAGGCATATAGAAGTAACCACCCTGCCATGGTAAATAGCTCTCCTAGACTAAATTATCCATTGAAAGTCCTAGTCTCTTGGAGCTAGCTAGTCCTGGGACGTTATCCCGGTAAGGGTCCCAAACTGTTATTCTCTAACTCTGAAACGAAATAAAAGGCCTCATTTTGGTGTAGTTCCTACGATTCATCATGATGGGCTCTGACACTCTTTCACCCTACATCCACTTCGTTCGCAGTGACCAAGGACTCTTAATTTCACTAACCAATTCAACAGGTACTGTTCACAAGTATTCGTGTGTAAACACTGTACTCCCCCACACTCAATGTAAGATGGACGATTATGCAAATCACAGCGCGCGACTTACAGAGGTTCCAGATTGTCTGGTGAAATATCGTGCGTGTGTGTGTGTGTGTGCTGTATCCGCTTGTCCAATTGAAGCGACGTCGTGAGCCTCACCTTTAATCGTAACACGTTGCTTCTCCTCCGGCACAGCCTGACCTTTGACCTCGGGCACCATCGCCTTCCAGTCCGAGCGACCGTCTCGCTCATAGTGCACCACTAGCGTACGGGGGGTTCGCTCAGTCATCTTCAGTGGCTAATAGTACCATGACCAATGACGGTTCCGAGCGATCGTCTCGTTTATCGTGCACCACTAGCGTCCGGGTGTTTCGCTTCGTCATCTTCAGTGGTCACTTGTAGCGTACCACGACCGATGACGGTTCCGAGCGACCGTCTCGACTATCGTGCACCCTAGCGTCCGGGGGGTTCGCTCTGTGATCTTCAGTGGCTAATAGTACCATGACCAATGACGGTTCCGAGCGACCGTCTCCCCCATCGTGCACCACTAGCGTTCGGGGGGTTCGGTCCGTAATCTTCAGTGGCTACTAGTACCACGATGACGGTTCCGAGCGACCGTCTCGCCCATCGTGCACCACTAGCGTCCGGGTGTTTCGCTCCGTCTTCTTAATGGGGACTTATAGATACACCCATGCATTCGTTGTTTTGTTTGTGGAGAATATATTTTGTCGTGTGTGTGTATTACGTTAATATGAGAGTGATGACGGCTACCAACGATGGTCTCGCGTATAGATGATTACTATCGATTAGGTGTTTCGATGTAGCAAAGTGTTTTTTAGGTTTCAGGACTCTGGGTCTTCAGGGTTTCTGCATTGGGTATCGCTGAGTTGAGGATTTTTTCATTTCTACAATGAATATGATGATGAAATAAGTCGATTTTTTTTAAAGGTGTGGTCTATATTGGTAGTTTTCTCAGTTGTTCTTCAGTTTTTTTCAGTTTTTATTGGAGATTTTTTAAAACCTATTTTGTTGCAAAATAGAAATTATGATTTCAATTTCAGTAATGCATCCAGTGTTCCCATACATAGTGAATGAGAAATATTCTGGTGTGTTAATATTTTTCTCTGAAATATTATTAAATGTTCCAATTTAGTTACTTGGTTCTAACAACAATGATAACAATGATGATAATTCATTTAATAATTCTTGTATAATCACATGATATAAGAAACGTCAGTGTCATAATACGAAACAATAAGAAAAATATGAAATATAAATATGAAAATATAATATAAAATAATTGTATCATATATAATATTAGATATGAATATATGTTCCACGATATGAAATATATTATAAAATATAAAGTCCATATAACATCAGAGCCGTGCTTCAAAAATCACAAATTTCTTACTTGGAAAACTTCCGCAAAGAATCGAAATAAATGCATGACTTTCTTACATTCATAACAATCTAGTTGTATAGGCACGATATCGAATACATTATCAAGTCCAATAACAAAATATATAAGTCATTTCCGACAATTTAATGGTTTGAAAACAGAGCAATCGACAAAATGTACCGTATATATACATGAACGATGTCGATGATAAACATGCATCATTGGCTCATTTAAATGACTCTCAGCACTGACATTTCCTGGTGATAAAGTTATAAGAATCGAATTTGCTATGCCTAAATGACTACGTAAATCCGTGGCCTGTGGTCGCGATTATGTGAATTGAGACAGACGGTTGGATCGTGGTTGGTTACTCGAATGATCGCGGTTAAGCATCTCTTTATACGCATTCAAATTAGAGAAACAATACGTCAGAAATGATGAAACTCATTGTTTTCGACTGGCATTGACATTGGTACACGCGTTTAAGGGGGTGCATGCACGGTGCTTATAAAAATAGAGAAATTCATCTTTAATACTCTTTTCTATTTTCACTAACCTCAGTAACCTGTGTTATTGAATACTAGGAAAACGCCATATTTGCGTTGTTAGACGAGCGGATAGTAATAGTATGGGTAAAAAGGGGTAAAAACTGCTCCGAGTGGTACCAATTTAGCACATTTTATTTATTTTTCTTCAAAATGGCTGACCCGATCAAACTGAAAATTTCCAGAAATGTGTATCAGAATGTAATTCAACTTCATGCAGAATTTAATTTTTTTGAAAATAAAAATATTTTCTTTTTTTTCCGCCATGTTATTCTAATGGGTATTTTTGAAATTTCTAAAATTCATAAAAAAAAGTTACTACCCGATAATGCCACAAAACTTTACAGAACTGATTTAGATGAGTAGCCATATGGAAAAAAGTTTGTAGTTGATAGCTGTAGTCGTTTGACCTGTGGAGAACCGACAAAAAAACATAACAAAAAAACATAGAAACGAACACCAATTTTTCTCATTATGTCGAATTGAATCCACGCTAAAGGTCGTCTAAAAATTAGGAGGCCTATATCTACTCCAGATGATATTATGCTCTTTCATCAATATGATATTCTATTTTTGTAAAATCAATCAGTTTTAATATGATACGTCAATGAATACCAAGAATGTTATGAAACTCATTGACGTATCAACATGGAACTGATTGAATTCACAGAAATAGATGTATTAATTATTAGACGAGCTTTAGCGAGGATTCAATTTGACATATTGAGAAAAATGTAGGTTCTCCACAGGTCAAACAGCTACAGCTATCAACTTTAAACTTTATTTCTATATGGTTCCTCATCTAACTTAGATCTGTATAGTTTTGTGGCGTTATCGGGCGATTATCTTTTCACCAAACGAATACATTCTTGACCTACGACTTTTTGTGTTTCAACTCGTATTCCTGTACGGCGGACTGCAATACCAATACAATACCGTTATATTTTATTTGACGTTTGGTTAAATTCGTGGAAAACATGAATAATGTCATACCTCACAAAATACGGGAAGGGTTGATACTTGCTGCTTGATTGTAACTACAGATTGGAGTCTAGGTAGCCGCACTGTTTACTAAACTGATGTGTCTTCAGTTGTGGTTCTTTTCTCATGCTGTTCGCATGTGATTTTTGCACTCGAGGGGTGAATAAAAACATAAGTTTGAAACACATTAGCAGATATTAGACATTACATCTTCGAGTGCTTTAATTCTGCTCGTTATCTCTCTCTCTATAGGTCTTTGCTTTCATTCTGTTAGTGAATTTGTAGTTTGTAAATCCTATTTTGTCTATGAAAATGTGTTGATCAGTGTAAATAATGATGCGTAAATAAGATAAAGAAGATGTAAATAATTTTATAATAACTCCAACTTGTATAATGTATTTATCAATTTGAAACAATGGGAAGACCAAAAGTGAATTTTATTCGTGAACATTTCAAATTCAATACAAATGAATTCACTTGTGATGTGGAGGGATGCGGCTCGAAGATTAGGGTAAGCCGCCGACAAGGTTGCTTTCTCTAATTATTAAATACTTCGGTGAAATGAAAATAGTTGAAAGCGAAATTACAGCTGAAGGAAATTCAATGATTTACAACTTAAATTATTTCTCGAATAATTGAAATTATATGATGTTCTTAATTCTTATTTCTCAAAGTACAAAATGAAACCTTGTGAGATTGGACATTGAAATAATTTAGCATTCAAATATTCAGCT
>OU015462.1:55170160-55187660 GCA_907164805.1 Brachyptera putata
TCTCCACTCTAAAGAAATATACAGACTGACTTTGAGTTAATTACAGTATATAAAATGGCTTGGGTCAGAATAAAGACAGACATTATACGCCCAAAAACCTTTTTACCATTTCCTTCGAGTCTATATATAAATTATTTAACTATCGCGTGAAACAATAAGCTCTCTAAAAAGGAATTAAACCCAGTTTTACAAAGCCCTCAGGGACCTCTTCACTTTCATCGTTTCGCCCAATGATAATGCGTACAGTGTAATGATAATTGCTACATACTCTAATTAAGCATTATTAAACAATTCAAATGTCTCTGAATTTTATATGTCAAGGACTCAAAGGCTTAAACCAACCCAAAGCAATAGAAACTTTTAATCACTAGTACATGTGATTGAACCAAACAAATAACCAACAATCTATAACTGAGTTGGAATTGAGTATATTATGAAATATAAAAATAACGACTGTATATGACATTAATATTAGATCTGTAAATATTATTGTTATCTGGTATATTTTGTAAGACGTAATGATGACGGTGTGACCATTCTGACGTAACAATTGGATGATTAGTATCCTTGACGACAATTATTAACGTATTGTTGTGTTGGCTACACCCAGCTACGACAAGAACCTCACTCTAGGCGCACCCAGAACGATCATACAAGAGCGGGAAATATCTGACGATGAGTGAAAGGATTTACAAGGTTAATTAATTAACGGGTTTAATACCCGTGGTTTATCTGTGTTCGTGGTTTCATAGAAGTCTAATTCGAATGTTACTCAACGTGTATTTGAATTGTGTATTAGAAACAGAAATAAATATACAGGTTCAATGTAGAAACTTGAGTCATTGAATCGAGCATTTTTTTAAATGTGTTTCAAATTAAATAAATCTATTGATGTATGTGTGGCTGTAACGATTCCAAGACGGAATGGCCTGAAACCTTAAGTTATATATTTTATTTATATTCGTTAAAATGATATATCATCTGAGATGAAAGGTTATATTTTATTTATTTTTTGATAATGGGAAGGAGTCTGTTGTGGTCTGTTATTGAGTGACCATGCCAGATGGTAGACCGTGGTGGGAAGCGAACCCCGGTCTCCCGAATGACGGTGTAGTAAGCTAGCCACTCGACCACTCGTCTCATTCTGGATTCTTATTGTACACTAGGGTTGTACCAACATTCAGCAACCAACTCACGATCGCGTAACAAATGTAATTATTATAAATAAATCCAATAAAGCCTATAGTCTCATAGGTCCCATAAGTTGCATTTAAATTCATAAATTGCAATAGTTTAACTTGGAAGTATGGTATGTCGAATGGAGTTTGAACTTCCATTTTTACTAGAAACTGAAGTCAGTGGCTTTACGATTCGGGCCGTTACTTGGAAAGAGTTACACACTATGTGGTGTGCACTGAATTTTAAAGTTTCAACTCACATAATGTGGAGAATACTTTTTTATGCCATAAAATCAAAAGGAACAAAAATGAAGAAGTGAGAGAGAGAGAGAGAGAGAGAGAGAGAGAGAGAGAGAGAGAGAGAGGGGAGAAAGTGAGAGAGAGAGAGAGAGAGAGAGAGATTGATAGAGAGAGAGAGAGAGAGAGAGAGAGAGAGAGAAAGAGATTGATAGAGAAAGAGAGAGAGAGAGATGTCGTCGTCAGATTCTACTACTCTACAGAATTCTTCGAATTTAGATACAGCGAAAGTCAAAAGCTTCACTGATGGGCCACGCTGAAGCGGACCGAATGAAAACCCCCGTTGCACCCTGATCTGATTTAGAATCAACTTTCAATAACACCTTCTTTGACACCAGCTCGGGTTCTGTTTCCAATAGAGATACATCAAGTGGCAAGAAGATATCGAAGTATGGTAAGCGTGGTTTCATAAGTTGTCTCTCATTTAATGCGAGGAGTATGAAAAATAGGAAGAAACATCCGATGACCCAGGCATGGATAGAGGCGCAGAATGCATCTATTGTGTTCATTTGTGAAACATGGTTAAATCCTTCAATTTATGATTCGGAGATAATTTCAGGCAATTACACTGTGTTTAGGAAGGATAGATGTGGAAATCGTCGCGGCGGGGGAGTTTTGTTGGCAGTTAAGCATGACCTGAAACCAAGGCGCATGCCGGATCTTGAGTGCAGCAATGCTGAAATTGTGTGGGTGGAAATTGGATGTGGGGATCAAAAGTTCCTCATTGGATCTGCGTATAGAGCGCCAAATTGTACCGACGAAACAAATGATGACATGCTTGAATCAATTGGAAAAGTGGAGAGTATTCAATATGCGTATGATGGCATCATCCTTTGCGGGGATTTCAACTTGGACATCATTTGGGGGCCTGGTGATCTTATTACTCCTACTGCTGGTTTGGCTGACAAATTCATGTCGGTTTTCCTTGGCCTTGTACCTCATCAGTTGGTACATGAAGCAACGCGAATAACTGCATCATCGCGTTCAATTTTGGACCTTGTTCTGACGAACAATCCATCAAAAATTGTTGATCTTGAAGTTATCCCAGGGATAAGTGATCATATGGCCATTTCATATCGACTTCAGTGGCAGCCTGTTAGGCAGAAGACGGTGAGACGTATTTCTCGGAACTATCAGAAGGCAGACTGGCCCAAGCTCTGCGAACTGTTTAGTACGACAATGCCATGTGGACCTACAGTCGATGAGAATGGGATTGGTGATGCGGACGTGGAGAATGTGTGGCTAGCATGGAAAACAGCCTTTTGGAACTGTGTCAATGCGTCAATACCATGTGTCATGATATCTGCAAAGAGGAGGGCGCCATGGATTAACAAGGATATAATAAGATTGATACATAAACGGGACTGTCTCTATAGAAAATGGAAGGTAGATAAGAGCGATGTGAGGTGGGAAAAATATCGGCAAGCAAGAAAGACTGCGAAAAAAGAATCGAGGAGTGCACATGATGAGTACATCTGGAAATTGGGTGGGGCTGATAATGGAAAGAAATTATGGAGGTACATTCATAGCAAGAAGGGAACTTCAGCACCTCAGCACTTTGACATAGAGGGGTCAAAGGAAAGTGACTCAACTAAGGTGGCAGAATCTTTTGTACATCATTTCTGTGATAATTTCACTGCAGATATTCCTGGATACGTAGATTTGTGCCCTCCTGCTGTTTACCGAACTACCAATGGGTCATTACCTTCAACCTTCCAATCAGTTATGTTTCATCAAGGATTAGTTGAAGGATTGTTGAAGAAAGTAAAGAAAGACAGTGCATCTGGGCCTGATGGTATCCCTTCCAGGATTCTACATGAAACTGCGAAAGAATTGGCTCCATCTTTATGTTTCTTGTTTGAAACTTCCATGACACAAGGAATCGTACCGAGGGATTGGAAGCAGGCTAATGTTGTTCCAGTATTCAAAGCTGGCAATCGAACACAAATTGAGAACTACCGGCCTATATCCCTGACGTCGGTTGTGGGGAAAATCATGGAAAAAGTTATTCATACCAAACTCCTCGCACACTTGAAAAACATCAATGCAATCAACTCGCAACAACATGGGTTTTTACCAGGAAGATCATGTGTGACCATGCTTTCGGGTGCGATAAATGATTGGCAGCAGTCGCTTGATTCGGTCAAGGGCACACGAGTGGATGTCGTCTCCCTTGACTGGGCTAAAGCATTCGACAGGGTCCAACATCAACGCCTGTTAGCTAAGCTTCGAGTATACGGCGTCTCTGGTGATATGCTCTCCTGGATGCGAAGTTTTCTCACTGGACGAAAGATGCAAGTGATCTTCGACGGTTACTTCTCCAATGAGCGGAACGTCGTCTCGGGGGTTCCTCAGGGGTCTGTGCTAGGTCCGCTCCTGTTCACAATCTTCATGTTGGACTTGCCACAGTGTGTAACATCCACAATGTGCCAGTACGCTGATGACTGTACCATTTACAGGCAAATAGATTCAGAGCAGGATGTTGACATGTTACAATTGGATTTGGATAACGTCAGTGTTTGGTGTGAAGTGAATCTTTTGCATTTGAATACAAAAAAATGCCAGCTTATGTCCATAACCAGATCCAAATCCAATAGAAATGGGAAGACATTTTATTGCGTGGACGAAACTAGAATTCACTGTGATAGAACCATGAAAATTCTTGGGATTGTTGTTTCTGATAATCTCAAATGGAATATGCAAACTGAAATTGTGAGAAACAGGGCTGCCAAGACTTTGGGTTTTCTGGGTAGAGTATTGCATGGGGCTAATACGAAAGTAAAAAACACAGTTTATTTGGGGATGATTAGGCCGATCATGTCATATGGTTGTCCGGCTTGGCATCCAACAACTCTAGGCAATATTTCAAAATTAGAGCACATTCAAAATCGAGCATTAAAATTTATCGCAGGAGAAAAAGATGGAAATCAGTTATTGACCATTGAGAATCATCTCAAGGAAATAGACATGCTCTTTCTTAAGAAATTACTTTTGAAGATCCTAGACATGGATATTTCCGAGAGAGTGGTTTTCAATGCGTCATTAAGGCCTCGATTAAACCAATTAGCCACATTAAAACCTCCATTCGCCAGAACCACGCAGTATCAAAGAGGATTCTATTTTCGGTCTGCCATTTTCTATAACTCTTTACCTGTCAATATAAGAACAGATGATTCTTTTGATACATTTCGTAGACAACTCAGAACATTTTTACTTAATTAGATACTTTAAACTTTATATATTTCAAACTTTTGATACTTTAAACTTCATATATTTCAGATTAGGGATTATTTTAGGCATTTGTATTTCATATTTAGTTATTTTTATTCTCAATTCATTTTTTTCTCAATTCATTATAATTTGTTTAATTTATATTATTATGCAGGTAGTGAGGCACATGTTGTTACGGGGCTCCTGCTCTATTCTCACTACCTGTATACAGTGTAATATAATGTATTACACTGTATAGAAACACTAATAAATAAATAAATAAATCCCTTTGGCGTGGACGTCTTTCCGACTCTGATTCACCAGTCTGAATAAAACCAAACCAATCAACTCTGTTGCTACCTCTGTACCGCACTAGTCAATAAATCAGAAGCATTCATGTTTGATGAAACTAAAGCCAGTTTTAAAAAGGAGAAGAATAAATAGAAAGAAGGTCGCTGAATTCGAATGGCAGTGATGTGAGTGGTGGCCTTCGAATCCCGGCGTATTAACGGAAATGTTTAATGATATGTACTTATCTTTTCCAATATTGAAAAAGAAAATTAAACCAGAAACTTAATATGTCTAGGTTATTCTACGTGTGATTTTTGAATGACGAAATTGTTTGCTCTTCCATAAATTCGCAATTATGTAAACTTCAATAACTTGTACGACCTTTTCAACAGTGTTGAAGTATTTAAACTTGAGCTTCGAAATATGAATGAATCGTTTCATTCAATTCGCTCATTATTCATTATTGTTTGGTTTTAGTACACCAATTAACAACATTCAAGTATGTAAGTAATTTAAAATGAAAGCATCAGTAACAAACCCACCCCCCAACATCTGTCCAATGTTTTGGCGGTGGCGGTGCGGTCTAGCTGGCACTTACTCGCTAAGGGTAGTTCTAATTAATGACCCAGAAGGCCAGGTACAACGTTACATGGCCAGGCTAGCAGAGAAGATAGCAGTCCTAATGATGGTCTTGGGTCTCTTCCCAAAAAAGATGTGTACACTCACACACAAAATGATGTACACACTCCTTTTCTCTACCATGTTGCTGTCAAAAATACGAGATAAAATATGTCTTCTATAGTTTGTCAAAAAGGTACTTCATTACTCAAGTCTTCCATTGACATCAATTATTAATCTTGTTGGTTGAATAAAATATCAGTAATAGAATACGTATTGAGGATTTTTCGTCCAGGTTATTGATTTTCTTGTCAGTAGATGTAGGGTATGAGGTGGAAAGTGACGACGAATCCTCCACTAGTAGGAGAGAAAAAGAGAGAGAGAATGTAGTGATAGATTGTGTTGATGGAATACATAGAATTCTCAATTATATAACTTAGGTTTGACTGTACGATAGAATGGTAGAATTTTATTGTGGTTTGAGTTGGAGTGTGACGGGAGATTGGGATGCGAAGGGGTGCGTGAAAGACGGAAGATAGGGTCGAAGACTTAGAGGTTAGGGAAGGATTTTTAAAGGGCAGACGCAAGATGCATGGTTATGTTGTTTTATTTTCGAGGTTTCGCCCCCGCTTCGGGCAACTTACGATGTTGCCAAGTAACTCAAAAATATTGTTTTAAAAATCGGTAAAAAATATGAATCAATTGGATAATATATGGGTAGAAAAACAGCAAATAAAATATCCTTCTTTCATATTATAAATAATGGTATAAAAACATCCGTATAAATTATTGCCGATCTAGTTTCGTTTCTTTATCTTCATCTGTACATCATCTTTATTAGGTAACTCGGATTAAATATGGATACGCGCGTGATCATTTAGCGTTATGGTTCAGTGGATCTCGAATCATAAAGGCATCTCGAGGTGATCCTGACACTCGATAACTTTCCTAATAATATTAATCGCCATTGAAAAGATTATGGAATTGACTACGAGACGACCAAGTCACGACTATTGTCTCGTAACGAAGCCTAGATACTCTCGTCGTATAGAAAAGACGATAAAAAGAAGACGCAAACCGTTCAATCACCATTATACTTTTTTAATCGTCCTGGTTCACAGATTTAACTAGCCTAGAATGTGACTGAAATGAAGATATAATACCCGGTTCACGGCCGATAAATTGTATAAACTACGACTGTTTTATACACATCGAGAGAAAATTGCCATATATAAGATGATATTTGTGATGGTATTCGTTTCGTCGATCGGTTTACTATTGCCGACCAACGGACTTCGACGAACTCTTAGGTAAACTGTGCATATACACGACTTTACGATCTTTCGCATTATAAGAGAAATTTGATCCGACAAAACTCTTCGCTGAAAGAGAAAGAGGGCATTATTATACCTTCATTTCCTGCTAAGTTCTGACGGAATAATAATTGACTAAAATTTTCAATCTAACTCTGAATTACATTTACACACGATATATCTTTCGTAATATAGAAATTGATTGTTGAGAAAAGGGACATCATATTTCCCATGAGATTCGTTCATATTAAAAGTTAAGTATACGATCGCGTTACTTACGCCAGTATAACGTCAGATCATAACATCATACGACATTTGTCAATTCCCTTAACGACATTTTATACACTGAACAAAAATAACAAAACCAAGTTTCGATTATATAATTACTCAAAACTATTATAATGCCGCCTCGTTTGTAATTCTCTGTACATTCACCTTGTGTATAGGCCTACAAGCAATCAAATCGTTCCGCTTAACTTTAGTAACAGGATTGATCGTCTTGATAATGGATTAATTTCCGGGATAGAATCTAATAATTCCCGCTCTATTCTCTCCTTTTCTCCGAGTGTAATCGCATTAATCATTCAACTAAGTCAAACGCGAATCTCAAACGAGCTCACACCCAATTGCTTTCACAAACATGATTGTTAATTAATTACACCCGTCATAATCAAAGATTTCGTTGATTACACCTTCAAGATATTTCGAGATGTATCCCTAGGTGTTTGCTAAGTGATGAGGAAAAATTTAAAACAAATGAAACGCCTTGCTGTTTATAAGAAATCGAATTGCTTTTTAAATTGTAAAGTTCGTTCACGAATATCGTCTTCTCAGCAAGACTGCTGGGCTTAGAATATAAAATGTAGTACCAACCTAAGGTAGAAGAAGTCACAAAGAATCCCATGGTAATGATTCGGAATTTACCAAACAAAAAAATATGTCTATATATTTTGTTCTCTGATTGTGTTTAGTCGTGGGTATATGTTTTCTAATGGTCTTCAAGGTTATGTACTTATTTCGTGCTGTCATGGTTTCAGCTCTTTCTTAGGACATAGCCGTGCACGACCAACCACTTCCCTCCCTTTGGTCCATCACTATAGAATCTCCATCCTCATCCCTCATCTTCAAATCTCATAGAGAAGAGTGATTCTTCTCAGACAAAAAGCTTCTGCTTCACAATTGAAGTCTGTCTGTTCGACAATTTGATGAGGCAGGAGAGAGCTTTTAGGCAGAAATCTTTTGAGGTATTCATCCCCCACTGGAATTGTCTATACGTTCAACTTTTCAAGAATTTCATATTATATTTATTATTTTACCTCTGCTCATGCATGTACATCAGTTTCCTCTTCTACAGTGAGAGAGGAACTGAAGACCACTGAAGATACGGAGATCATTAAAATATTGAACAAAATTTTAATAAAATGAATGAGCTGTAATCAAATATTGAAGGTATTAAAAGTTTGAAGGTGCGTTGACAGCTATAGTACAATAAATTGTATGGTTACTATAGGAATATATTCCAACAAAATGAACTTAAAAATAAAATACATACCATTTTCTCTCTCTCTCTCTCTCTCTCTCTCTTTCCCTCTCTCTCTCTCTCTCTCTTTCTCTTTCTCTCTCTCTCTCTCTCTCTCTCTCTCTCCCTCTTTCCCTCTCTCTCTCTCTCTTTCTCTCTCTCTCTCTCTCTCTCTCTCTCTCTCTCTCTCTCTCTCTCCCTCTCTCTCTCTCTCTCTTTTTGTGACAAATTGAGTACTATTCTTGTTTTTACATCGAAGTACAATCTTAGGTACCCCTCTGTGTGATTATATAGGGCCTATATCCGGTTCTATTGTGACATTTAATTGCATTTACAAATTGCATTGCATAATTATATAAGAACCCTCTATAATGATTCAGCGATGTGTATTTTTTAGTTTGTTTATACGGTATTAATATATATAGGTATATACATATTCATTTTTAGACGATTTTTAGCGAGGATTCAATTTGACATACTGAAAAAAAATGGTGCTCGTTTATTGTTTTTTTTTCATGTTATTTTTTTCGGTTCTCCACAGGTCAAACGGCTACAGCTATCAACTTCAAACTTTTTTCCAATATTCCTCATCTAACTTAGATCTGTATAGTTTTGTGGCTTTATATCGGGTGGTAACTTTTTTTCAAAGGAATTTCAGAAATTGCAATAATACCCATTAGAATAACACAGCGAAAAAAAGAAAATATTTTCATTTTCCAAAAAAATGAAATTTTGCGTGAAGTTGAACTACATTTTGATACACATTTCTGGAAATTTTCAGCTCGATCGGGTCAGCCATTTTGAAGAAAAAACATAAAATGTGCTGAATTGGTACCACTCGAAGCAGTTTTTACCCATTTTTACCCATACTATTACTATTCGCTCGTATAACAACGCATATATGGCGTTTTCCTAGTATGTAGGCCTATATATTTCTTCTGCAAAAAGAGTTCCCAATATGAAAGTAAAATGTCAGTCACATATCTGAATCTGATGCTACTCCTTGGTTCGAGGCCACGCCGCGGTTCGGTTCAATAGAGCACGTGTGTTGTGGGAAATCATGGAATCGAGAATTATCGACCACCAGTAAGTAAGTCACATACTGGAGATTACGATATCGACAGGATTTCCGGAATAACAGTCGCATGAAGTAAGTGATCGTTCAATCGACTTGCTGCCGTGCGTGTTCACGCACATTTATAACACGCACAATAATCAGACGGGATGAGAATGCAGAAAAGTAGGAATAATTTCAGTGTCAATGGACATTGCTTTTACAAACATTGTGTTGAGTCTTATCACAATTGAATTTTTTAATTTATAATATAAATTTTGAACTTGAATAATCGATAAGCGGCTTTCAATTCAAGTTCGACTATTGTTGTTGTTGTTGTTGTTTATATTGTCATCTCTCAGGGAGAAGATTCATGTAATCCACACTCGATCCCACTAAGCATATTCGGGCACAAACACAATATATCAACAAATAAAATAAAATGTCGAATTATATTCAGTAGAATAACATCATTGGAAACTGGAACAGGCCTAAAAATGAACAGTACATAAAACATGGAATATAATAGAAATGAAGATATGGAATAATGATAGATACAGGGATGATAGTGAAAGTTTGTATAGTGAATGAGTACGAATTAACTCTTTTACCTCTTTGATATCAAAATTATCTGAATATTGTGAGCATAAGCTAGAAACAATTGGTGTAGGCCTATATTCTAAAATACTAATAGTAAATTTTCAATGGATTGAAGATAACTGTGTAAATATGTACCAGTATACAGGGGTGGGGAGGGAGGGGAGCACCTACGATATGAAACTTTACCGAAGCTGCACTGAAATTGCATTATTAGAATGAACAGAATACAGTTTGTGTTAAATAAAATATTATATATTATTTGATCAAGTTAATAATTGGAATGTGTATGTGATAGTTATTGGGAATGGGCTATATTCCTCCATGGAACATATTGTCGAATTCCTCCATTTTACACGTGAGTTTCGTCCCCCCCCCCTCTCCCTCCACCCCAGAATTTAATCCTGGCTACCCCACTGGTTCTAGTATCCATTTTTGATGTCATTTTCAAGAAAAGAGTATTGTTGTAGATCTCGTACATTCTGAGATACTTCTGGTATTTAATTAAAATCGAAAGGGACAACATAACACAGACTTCTATACTCACAGAATAATTTTGAACACATATAAAATCTTTTTTTTTCTTTTTCATTTTGATTCATTGTTAAAATTGTCAGTTATCCAAGAATAGGATGTGTGGTACTTCCATGTACAGTTTATTTCCGAATTGTAAGTGAAAAAGAAAAACAAGATTATAAAGTATAGATTTTGTCTATCCTACAAGTGAGCGTGCATAATAACACTCGTTCTGTTGTACAGTTTTTATTATGAATAAGTGCAACTGCAAGATTGATCGATCTATTCCAACATTCGAACATTCGTGTGTTATTGTGTTATTTGCAACATGTGTTATTTTCAATTAGAATACAATGATCCCAAGCCATTACCAGGAAAACTAATTATTCAGCACTAGAACATAATTGAAAATGAATGTATTTATTTCTTTGAATACACTTGCAATATTTCAATGTGATTTCGTATTCATTGGAAGATACTGCTTTATCTGTAATAATACGATTCTTGTTTGCATAAAGAGCCAATCAACACACCTAGGTTATACAGGGACATGTAACCTACGATTGAAATATATATGGTATCTGTATTAAATCAAAATTGATTTCATTAGAATTATTCAAGAGTGATAATAAAAGAATTGGATTGTCTTGGGGTTCAGAGACTTGATGCACTTGATTATATTTGTACACAATTATCATTTTAATTATGGCGGCATTCATATGGCTACAATTTTTAGAACACTTGTAGGCTATAATTATGTTATAAAATCGAACAAATTGAAGCAAAAACCATTGGCTACCTCCGTGGATCTATCAGCTAAGACTCCGCTTTAGAAACTGAATATAAGTCGCGCGTGGATTCGAGCCCTGTATACGACATATGTTCCTGTAAACATGATGCAATCTTTCGTACCCCCAAATAACCTAGATGTTGGTGTAGTTATTCATCAAAGAATATGTTTTCCCATCTCATTCATCATTCATCCGACCCCAATGGGTCTTAGTTATCATTACAGTGCGTAGTGGAGCAAAATATAAATAAAAAAAATAAATGTAGAAGAAATTCGTCAAGCTGCAGGTATTAAATATTAAATAAAAAGTTGAAAACAATAAGTATAACAACTCTGACAAAGAGGTTTAATTTTTTGACAAGTATTAAAGAACACAGAACAGAAGGTAACCATAACTTTTGCAGCGTAACCTTAGATTCACACTAATGAGTACTGAAAACAAGTTACTGCAGGATTTATGTGAGATTTGAGAAGGGAAGAAACCTTAACCATAATTAAACCTTGACTTTTGAGAGAGACAAGCTCCGCTGACAAGTCATCCCAACTCAAATCTTTAGCCGTTCCAATGCATCATAGCGGAAGGTTAGGTTGACATTTTAGAAATACAACCGTATACGGAATATTATTTTACCATATTGTTAGATAATTGGATGAGCGTAGCGAAAACTTTCATTCGACTTCACTCTGGAAACCTCAGTTGTGAACATGGTTGTTTGTTCGTTGTTGGTTATTATTTGTAGTTTCGTTTTCTACGCGGCCTTACAAATCAGATAGAGTATATTCATTCGAGTTGGCATTTTGTCTTTTTCGAGAGAAATAATTTTTTTGTGCACATTTTTTTGAACATCGACATTACTTAATTTCGAATGAGTGGGAAATTTTGAAGCGTCCCTCTGAGAATAGAGATACAATTTTGAGATTATGCCGATAAAGATAAACGTTTCACAGAGCATTAATATTATTTCGATGTGTAAGTCTTCACTGAGTTTGAGAAACATAATCCGGGTTCGGAGTTTTCAATGGAATTAGGCTGTTGGAAAGATGGTGATGTGAAAGTATTGGATTGTGAAATCAATTGACGACTTGTGATAGGCGTAATTTATCAGCAGGCCATCTATGTCGGAGATTAGTAAACTGTACTAAAACTCAACCGTCTAAAAACTCGCCTGACCAAAAATCGACCGGCTGTCCCAACAATATTATTATACATATATAGTTATATACACATAATATATATATATATATATATATATATATATATATATATATATATATATATATATATATGTGTATATATATATACACACACACACATTCATATTCAGAGTGAGGTATCCACTATGTGAAAGGGGCGCAAATTACTACAAAATAGTTAGACAGTATAGTTGAGCAAGTAATTATTATCTCCGAAGCTGGCAGTGTGTAGAAACTTGACTAATCGCGTTTCCATCACTTCTGCGAGCACGCCGTGCAGATAGCCAAGTTTCAGTTGAGACGTGCGGGTATATAGGGAGAGGGGGGGGGGGGGGGCGAAGGGGGGATGAGGGTGAAACGGAAGAAGAGTGAGGACATGGGAGGGTGGTGTAATAAAGACGATAAAATGGAAGGGCATAGAGATGAGTTACTTTAGATTCCGGGAATGGGATCTAAGACAATTCGTTATCGGCCACCACTATATAGTATATGATAATATGTAGGCCCACATGCATATATAGGGTCTACTCTCTCTCTATTTATATATATATATATATATATATATATATATATATATATATATATATATATATATATATATATATATATATATATATATATATATATACATATATATATACATATATGTTTATATATATATGTGTGAGCACGGAGATTTTCGCGGCCAATGGTTGATGGTAAAAATGAAGGCATAAACCGGTCCTTTTTAGGACCCAACATGCTTTCTAATCGCAGCAAACTTACCGTGGAAACATTTTTATCATATATATATATATATATAAAAAAATATATATATATATATATATATATATATATATATATATATATATATATATATATATATATATATATATATATATATATATATATATATATATATATATATATATATATATAGGTATATATTCATTCAAATGCATGTGTTTAATAGAAGATGGTCGCTTGGCATCCTTGAGCTAATTAAATCATTGTACAAAGCTCTGAGTATAAGATTGTCACCAGATTCTCGACCGCAACGTGAAACTACGTCCCAACTAGGGTCCGTAAAGTTGAGCCTGTGACGTCATAATATATCTAACACTGAAAGGAATTGTAATCTAAAACTAAAATGTGTGATCGAATGGAATGCGTGACCAGCCTAAATGGTACTTGTATGCGTCCTGCGTTCAACTCCGGTCCACTGAGAACTGAGACAAGTAAGGACAGATTTGTCTTCCGATGAGATGGATCTATCCAGTAGAGCAACACAATTCCAGAGCGCATCATGATTATTGTATGCCGATAACGACTCCAGTGAAATTTAGGCTAATTAGGCGTATAGTTTTTATTTGATGGTGTGACAATGATGAAGGGTCAAATATACATACTTTTACGATGCGTCTTTGATCGATTCAAAATTGGTTTGAATTTTCAAGATTTATAAATATATTATGTATCAATTTTCTAAGTAATACACATACAGGCCTATAATGGACTAGAAATTGGGTAACAAAAAAATAGATCATACTGATAAAGGTATCATATATATATATATATATATATATATATATATATATATATATATATATATATATATATATATATATATATATATATATATATATATATATATATATATATATATATATATATATATATATATATATAATACATATGTGTATATATGTGTGTGAACCAGCACCAGCTAATATTATTCAAACTCGTAGCATATAACACTTGATTACTATTCACTACAAATTATTATACCCGACTTGATTATTCGTAAACAAGCTAATCGTTAATTGATATAACAATCGGATTATCCATCCATAAACTAATCCTGTATTCATTGACTCCCAGTTATATACTCCGATAATCCATAATTCACGATTCTTCATTATTATGCTGATTCGGCGAGTTATTTATACCGCATTACATGCTCACAGTGTGTATAATAAAAACTCTCTCGCGGGAGCCGGTAAAGATTTACAATCATCATGTAGCTTTTGCAAGTTGTTTCGCATAACAACCTCGAATTGTCTTTTAAATTCTATTTGGGTTGGAAAGAAGTATAAACCTAAATCAGTAATCGAGTGTAATCGTACCATTTGTATTCATGTCTCGTTGGTTTGTCTCGTATAAACCAGGGAGCCACCGCCGTCAGGCAATAGCAAAACCACCGGCAAAATGCGCAGACATTGTAGAATAGAATAGGACAGATAGGCTTAACTGTATACCTTGAATTACTTGTTTTTCAATTCGTTTGAATGAGTTTGTCTGATACGATGTCGTATTGGGATTTTTTTTTTTTTTTTACTCGACTATTTATATATGTTGGTTGTGTGGGCTGTGAATGGGTTGATGTAGTTTTAAAATGTCCCATCTTTTAGCCTGGTAATCCTTTATTCAAGATGGGAATAATGAGCCTATCCTGTTTTCATGAACCTTGGTAAGCGGGACTTTTGTTTTGGTATAACAATCGAATTCTGTTGATTTTTAAACTCGAGGAGGAAACTTGTACTTTAGCCATGAACTTACTAACAATTTTATAGCAGACTAGGCGTAAATTATATATTTACTTCTTCAAGTATTATTCATGAAAGAAAAGAAATAAAACTCGAATAGCCACAGGTTACTGGTGGATCGTGCTACAGATATCCTTGGTTATCCATGTGTAATCAAGGAGGTGTAATGAGGAATGTCAGAGTGGTCCTGTAGTCACGTTTACACGATTTGTTTATCCAATATTTATTTATTTATTATGTAAAATACAATGAATCGTGTTTTTTTGTGTGATTAGTTTCGTTTTTTTTTCTATGCTGGCTGCCAAATAAATAATTTACCTTCAACGAAACATCGGTCAAAGTGGAAGTAGATTTAGATTTGAAATCGTTTACGAGGATTGAGCATAAATATTAATGTTTTCGTTTGTGTATTGGTTTTACGACACAAATATTTAACCACTCAGGATGATACTTCAAAATTAAATTAATAACAAAAACCGACACATAAATTTTTCTCATTCGATGTTCGAGTATTTTATTTTCAGAGAGACTGAATTAAATAATAAAAACCAAAAGTCATCATCCATCAATCATTTATAAAGCATGAAGCAACATTTGTTCGAATCTTTAATAGGGTTAGGGACGGGTAAGGGTTCAAAAGAGTTGGGTTAGATACCATTCATACAGTTTTTAATGTATACTTCATCCTAATTTGTATAATATTTTCATCTATAGCATTTTGGTGCATATGTGAATGTATTATTGTCAAATATATCCATTAGATCCATTGATACTAGGCCATAATTACTATTGACAGATTGATAAAGTTTCAAGTTCGAAATTCAAACTGAGTAAGAGATTTTAATCATCCACTAAGGGCCCATATTACCAACAATGAAAATGTGTTAATTAAGCTGATTAATCAATTGCAGTACAAAAATAACATTGGTAACCAAGGGTAATAACAAGCTAATCCACTAATTATCGCTTAATCAACAAATTCATTATTCGTAATACCGGGCCCAATCAAAATATTATATTTAATCGCCTAGTTTGAGTATCATTAAGTTTACATCAATTTCTTTTCTCTCATTGAAAAGCAGTACATTGATTGTGATGAGTCCACCTCTGTTTCACGCTCCACAATTTCCACTCAGCATCAAAACCTGTTGCAGAACTGTTCAAATAAAAGGTCATTGGTTCACTCTGATAAAAAAATAAAACGTGTTGAATACAACATTGTAAAGGTATATAATATATATCAAAGATAATAAATAAAACTGCAATTGCATGTATGTATAAATGCATTACAAATGCAGTTTGTAGATAGATAGCGAGTGAATTAAAACAACGTAGCTGCAAGTTGGACTTGATAATAGCCCAGTTTGAGCGTATGCATGCATATAATGATGCATGCATGTGTAGAGTGTTGACGTGAAATCTTGCTGATGCTATTTACCATCCTGTCTGCTGTAGGCCTGCACACACGGCACACACATCGTCAAGTACGTGGGGGGAGATGAGCTGTGTACGGTTACTAGAGGAAAACGCACAATATGCGTTATTGGAATAGTTGTGAAGCATATTATGAAGCACAAATAATAATAATAACAATAATAATAATAATAATCTTTATTCAATTGAGCATAGTATTGTACAGTATGTAAAAAAAAACGAATGTACAAATATGCTATAGAATGCGTCGCACATGTATATAAAAGCACCAAGAGTATGAAGAAACAAGTTACATTATTTCATAAGTTACCTTATAGTAACATTACATTAAATATGAAAAAGCATATTCCAAAGAATTTGTTGATGAAAAACTGATAAATGTATAAAACACTCAATTTTAATTTCCACGAAAAAGAGTCAGAGAAATTAATATATATTATTATATTGTTTGAATCGACATAATAATAAACATATTAAAAATAAAGAAGATTAATATACCGTGAAGATATAGTTAAAAAAGCGTACTGTTGAACTAGCACGGTTGACCTGAGGAAGACAACCGAGTATGTTGTCGAAATATTGTCGTTTTTTAGTTTTTAATTTTCAATTTTTTGACAAATACCGTGCTAGTTCAACAGTACGCTTTTTTAAATAATAAACATACGTGGTACACATAAAGACTTGTTTTATTCATGATATTCAGTCAAAGAGTTTGAATTACTATCTCGGCTTCCAGTCTGTACTTACTAATCACCTTGCACGGTGGCATCCATACAAGAACTCACTCGCGTTGTCGCTTCCAGTACTGGAATATGTGCAGTACTGCCCTGCATTTATAATAACAAAATAAACCACTTCGTGATACAGTAACTCTAGACAAGCTTTGATGCAGCCGCCCTCGGTAGCTCAGTCACTTGAGGCACCGCTTTAGAAACTGAAGTCATCGTCGGGCGTGGGTACGAGT
>OU015462.1:55192660-55310160 GCA_907164805.1 Brachyptera putata
ATACTGGAACTGGATAGTTTAACCCAAGCTATTTTCTGGGACTCGGCCACAAATTACAGAACTAGTAGTTAGGTATATATGAATTAAAATACTGTAACCTTGAATTATTTACATTTAAGTAGCCCTAGAGCTAGTTGTTTGATTCGTAAAAACATGCCATGTGAATTTTAATGCACGTATTCGTGTATACTGATGGAGATAACAGAAACATAAATAGTAATTATATGAAAAAATAGTACGAATAATATATTTATATGCGAACAAAACATAACTGAAATGGCTGTTGAGTGCAATTAAATGTTTCCATATTCTTATTCGTGAATTGTGTAATATTTGTAATTGTTTCATTCAGTATTGTTATGTGCAAATTGTCTCCATACAATTCATTTATTCGCCCGATACTATTCTAGACCTAGAAGTAATCAAAAATATTTGTACCCAAGTTATTTGGAGATCTGAATACGTATTATTTATTTTTTATTTTGTTATATTTAGTTATTTTGATTGGCATTGAATAAGATTTTTTTTTTTTTTTATCTTTCCCAGATAACCAATGGTGATTGGGCCAGGGGGTGTACATCACCAAATCTAGGGCGGTCGTCTCAAGTCCCGGATTCCACCAATTCCGGGCTCCTCCATCTCTCTCTCTTCCTCATATCCATCAATTTCATCTTCTTCTTCTCTCCCCACCAATTCTCTCCATCTCTCTTTATTCTCCCACCAACTCTCTTCCTTCGAATGGCTCCATTCCTCCCCTCGATTTATCACTGCATCCATCACTCCTTCTTGCCATCTTCCTCTTGGTCTTCCAACTCTTTTTTTCCATACAATTCCCTACCATCTCAAACATCCCTCTGGGTATCCTCTCATCTCCCATTCTCATCATGTGTCCATACCATCTTAACAGAATAAGATTAACAAGTAAAATTAAAATGGCGAGTCCGTAGCATGATGCATGTGAATCACAGTTGAGGCGATAAAATATCGACAAGAAGAAGTCAGAAGAACGAAGAAACAAATCCAGCAATTAGAAAGATTACTGTTGCAGATATAAAGATGTTAACCTGATCATCGCTATCAATCTTTTACTGTCTCCACTTTATTGAACCCCACTTCCGATAGTTCTATATATATGTATACTCATCCCAGATCGATTTCCCATTTGCCCCTATACACCACATCTTTTTTTTCCCTATAATTTCCTTCCTCTTTATCATTTACTTCACTCTATCCCAGCGTACCGTTATCGATTCTCTGGAGGAAATGATTCTTCCCTGGGTTCCCAACCAATGCGTCATTATTTTAGGTTGAATTTTGTTGTTTTCCTCATATTCCTTCCAATTATGGACTATCGTCTCTAGATATGCTTACTTTATTCCTGGAATATACTCGCTCTGCAAGCATCCTAAAACCTGGAGCATGATAAATGGCATCAACTTGTATGCAGTCCCAGTCTGTTTGCCTTCAATTTCCAGGGAGGAAGCATATAGCTAAAAGCACTTACATTTTGATAATATTGTCATATTGCATGAGGGAGGGGGAGGGGGGGCTTATACGAGGACGGCAGTACTCCGTAATAACAATAAAGTGTTCCGAAATATATTTCCCGAAAAATAAGTGTCGGATGAAGTTGTTGTAATTTTGTTTTTTACAGAAAATATACCAAAAAATATATCAAACAAACTGAAACTGTGTTCAAGAAGATCTTCCTCTTGGGTGGAATTGGAAATGGGAACCAGAAAGTAATTGAAATCAACTAAACATATAATATATATATATATATATATATATATATATATATATATTTAATTACATAGGCCTATATATGAAACACACAAAACTCAGACACTCAACAAATTTCTGGAATCTGCCTGTATCAGCCCGATGTACGTGACCGATGAATATGATGAGTTATAATGATTGATTAAAAGGGATATCCCAGTATATTATAGTAAATATAACAGAAATTAGCCGCCCTCCGTGACTCATACAGCTAGGGCATTGCTTAAGAAAGTACATTCAGATCGGGCGTAGATCAATTCCCGCATGTGGCATGGGTTTTTGGAACCTCATTTGCACCCCCGATTCACCAGTACCAAATAGATTGGACTGCATTGTACTGTGGCTGTATGTATAGGGGGTGAGGGGTGCTGATGAGCGTATACCGGAATAAAGTCGTCTCGGTCGTGTGACATGGGCGTAGGGGTATTTATCAATGGAGGGTTGTGAAATGTGGTCAGGGTTCAGGTAAGGTTGAACACCCGAACCCATATCACACAACCGAGTCGACTTTATTCCGGTATATGCTCTTCAGGTGCCCAAGTGTAGGCATGTGAGGTTGAATATATAGAAAAATACGCCAAGGTTTTGTGAAGAAAAATCTGGGATTCTCAACGTACGACAAAAACATATAGACATATGAACATCTGTTGAGATAAGTATGTTACACATTTGTAATAACTAGGGAAAACGCCATATATGCGTTGTTAGACGAGCGAATAGTAATAGTATGGGTGAAAATGGGTGAAAACTGATTCGAGTGGTACCAATTTAGCACATTTTATGTTTTTTCTTCAAAATGGCTGACCCGATCAAGCTGAAAATTTCCAGAAATGTGTATCAAAATGTAATTCAACTTCACGCAAAATTTCATTTAAATAAAAAAAAAAAACATTTTTTGGGGAAAATAAAAATATTTTCTTTTTTTTCCGCTTTGTTATTCTAATGGGTATTTTTGAAATCTATAAAATTCATAAAAAAAAAGTTTCCACCCGATAATGCCACGAAACTATACAGATCTAAGTTAGATGAGGAACCATATTGAAAAAAAGGTTGAAGTTGATAGCTGTAGCCATTTGACCTGTGGAGAACCGCAAAAAAAAAAATGAAAAAAAAAACATAAAAACGAACACCAATTTTTTTAAGCATGTCAAATTGAATCCTCGCTAAAGCTCGTCTAATAAATTATCTCTCTACTAAACAAAAATGAATGAATTAAGTTATCATCACCCTTGGTTAGGTTTAGGTTATACCATGTTCTTACCTTAAGTGATAACTAACCAATTCATATTTAATTACCAGTTAGTGCAACCAGCTCATACTACAATAATCATTCAACCTCATGTCCAAACCAAGTTGTGCAACGTAAACTCATGTAGAATCTCACCGCCATATCATACGTACAAGAGAAAATGATTGAATTCGAATCAAACAACCATGAGAACAAACATGTTCGAGCAATTACTACAAGCAAATCAAGTTATTCACCTTTTAATGGTTGCACTCTCCGTACCCACACCTAGACCTCATCGCCCAGGCGACGGTGCACGCGAAACGGTCGACCGCTAACGTTAGCTGATAGCAGAGACGGTCGATCGCGACCGTCAACAACGTGTAGCATGTTCAACTGAGCGTTGCACGGTTTGATTTACAATGACATAAGTAATGGTAGGTTGCATTACATTACACATTATGCACAATGCACATCCTATACCCTTATACAGACGGATCTACATGGACGTCGATCTTATGCGGAATAAAGCAACATAAAGCCGTGATCTGATCTCTATATCGGAACACATGATTCGAACAGTTGACAATCATGAATAAAACGCGAAGAATATCGAGCATATTTTATTGGGATATTCTGGGTTCATTTTGACAGATGCATGATATTTATATACATCTCTCTCTCTCTCTCTCTATATATATATATATATATATATATATATATATATATATATATATATAATATATATATATATATATATATAATATATATATATATATATATATATATATATATATATATATATATATATAGTGATCATTAAACTTCTTGGATACGAACCAATATCGAGATGTGTGGGATATTTTAGCCATGTCATAAAAGATACGTCTTGACTGGTAATCGGTATCTCAGTAGCTCAGTGGGAGAGCAGCGGACCGGCAATCTGAGGGTCCCTGGTTTCATTCCCGGTCGAGACGTATCTTTTATGACATGGCTAAAATATCCCACACATCTCGATATTGGGTCGTATCCAAGAAGTTTAATGATCACTATATATATATATATATATATATATATATATATATATATATATATATATATATATATATATATATATATATATATATATATATATATATATATATATATATTGGCCTATATATTTATATAAATTAGGGTTGAACTACCAGCACGCTTCGAAAGATATTTATAAACGTGCTCAAAGTATACAATGCGTCTGCAGAAAAGGACCCTGTGTGCAGTCAGTCTAGCTGTCAGAAAAAAAGTACTCAATAAATCCTAGTTTAGCTTGCTGCAATCACCTTCAGAGTTGAACTCTGTGTAATAACGCTATAAAACACGGTTTCATTACACTATAATATACGTGTACCACAGGCCATACAATCTACAACAAATGCAGCCAATTTATTATTCAAATTGCACTTTAATTTGAATTTTCATATCATTTCAGATATCTCGTTTCATATAAAAGGCTGCAGTTATATACAAGTTTGTACCTGTTATCTTATAGTGCACGATTCGTTTAATAGGCCGCGGGGAAAAAATCGTCTCGACTCGGTTAAAGTGGCACTGAATTCGAATAAGAAATCATTTTAATAACGACTTATGCTCATAAATAGTATTTTAATTACGCGTGTACATTGGGGAACTGGGTACTGAGTTTCGTACACGAATTATGTGAGTAGACATGAATACAAGTTTAGTATAATTGATGGATTAAGTAAAAAATTATTAGAGTTAAGACATGACTATTGTTATGGGAGTGTCTAGTCGCAACTTGAGAATTTTGATCGAGTGATCTTGTTTAATAAAACTATATGTATGATGTGAACTTGTTCTCTAAGATGTGTGAATCAAGTCAAACGAATTTATTAGTTAGAGCGCTTAGCCGATCTGGTCCTAGATGCGTTCTACACATATATATATATATATATATATATATATATATATATATATATATATATATATATATATATATATATATATATATATATATATATATATTTGCAAAGGATTTACAAAGTTTTTTATAATTAATTCGTAGATTGAGCTTATGCATAGATCGAGGAATTCTCTCATTTTCAATCTCCAAAACCAGAGAAATTTCCCTTTCACTTTTATCGTTTAATTAGTTTTTTGCTGCGTTTCATATTTACTCGTACTTTTAAGAAGTATTTTAATTAAAAATTTCCTCCAGATTTCATATTTTCTTCTATCAATACAAGTTAACGTAAATATCGTTGGGAGTAAGGGTCTGCTCACCATTCATCTTTCGGCACCAGCTTGAAAAAAAAAACGTTAATAAATCAATAAACAATAGGAATAAATATGCATATTATCATATTGTCAAATATTAGGCCTATATATAAAAATCTCTATTCGGATCTCTGCCCATGTACATTGGGTTGCCTTGTTAGACACAGAATAACAATTAAATTTGAATTTAAAATTGATAAGAACATACAATAAAATAAAATTTTGAAGATGAAGCTAACTTGAGACTAAAATAATGAAGCTAATTTTGACTGTGTAAATGATTTCAAAGAATAATAATTGATTCCTACTGAACTAAAACCTGCCCGATCCTAATTGCCAATGCATGTCCTTTGGATCGGCACTGATTTGCATTCCAAATCAATACACATAAGGTGATGCCCGCCGTAGCTCAGTCAGCTCAGGTACCACTTTAGATACTAAAGTTACTGATCGGCGTGGGTTCGAGTCCCGCATGATGTGATAATATTGTGTAAACGTATTTTCACTAATACTCATTTCTTCTTTTCATTGCCATCTGCTCATTCGTACCCCCAAATATATAACGAAGCTAATGGTAAGGTCATTAAACGAACAATAATAATCAATGCGCTCACATATTATAACGATATACCATCGACAATACATTCTCGTATAATATTTATATTTATATATCGGAAGAGGAAAATAAACGGTAGGACTCGGGCCTGAAAATAATGGCTTGCTTGGGCCATAAATAATTGAAACGATCTGAGAAACACATAGCTATGGGAGCTATCATTAATGGAAGACACGGTACCAAAAAAGACCAATAAATCGTACCAAAATGATACATTATTAATAAGATAAATATATTTCATAACTTTGTTATATATAGGCCTATATGTGCAATGTTTATTTTGTTCTCCATGGTTGGCTGCATGTGTAGGTCCCAGTAGATGCGAACTGGCATCTGCCTGCTGCCAAGAATGTTTTTGGGTGGCTAATATAGTGAATAGTAAATTACAAGCGAGAAAACATGATGGCTATTTTCAGTAAATTTAGCAATGTTTGTCGGGAGCTACTCTCCGAAAGCACTGCATCCTATCACAAGATGCTGTGCTCTCTACGATCTCCGAATCATGGGGAGAGTCACGACCAGCTTGGAAAGTCATTCGACGAACCCTGGAATGGTATTCAAACCAGCCACGCACAACCAATGGTCTCGAAGACTATTTCAACTATTTCTAGTATGTGTAGTTTGTAACAATACCGGAAGAGATGAACAGTCATGCGTGTACTTACGGTCAGTAATGGGCATTCTTCTTCTTTCTTCATAATACATGTGTGATTCTTCTACATGCAATCTTTCTCTATCTTTATTGGATGGCTGTTTCTTCTTTCATGTACATAATATGTAATATCTCTATTATTTCGTATACTTCATGGTTCCACATAAAGGACAATGATAATCGTAAGTTACAATATATACATTAAACGAACGAAAACTTTGATTTGCATCAAATTGTTTCATATTAAAACTTATCTAAAGCTTTTAAAATCTCGTCCATGAGGAAAAAACTGGCAACAATATCAAGAAAGATAGGAATTTTATTATCATTGAAGTCCACACAAGGGATGAATGGTTGATCTTATTTGGGCCACGGCGCCGCCCTTACCCCTCAGAGTCAGTCTATATATACCCCTAGGCACCACAAAGACACTAAACAGTAGGGCCTATTTATATAAGATCCCCAAGTTTTTATCCCTTTTGCTTGTCCAAGTATTATTCCTGTTGCCGTTCTTTACGACTATTATTTCCTTGTCGGTCGGGAGCGACGCCCCGCTCGACGCCCCACGACGCCCCACGACGTCGTGTCGGCTCGGGGCGGCTCGGGTTTATGACTGCGATGGGTACGACATGCTCGGAGGCACTCGGATACTAAAACCGGTTAGACTTTGATGACCGTACCAGAGTGCGGATAATGGTACTATATCCAGAGAGAAACAGTTCCTAGAGATCTTCCGCTGTTATCCTGCTTTGTTCGACAATTTGAATAGTCCTTTGAGATTCAAAGAGACAATAGAACAAGAACTAGGATCGACGTTATAATTCCTGATAATTGTTGACTTTTATGTACGAGTAAAGGCTAACATGGAGCCATTTGCATAACTAACAATAGTTTGGTGTAAGACAACGATGCAGATATGCAAGCTGAGTATTTGTGTGACTTGAACGTGGCCTATAGTCTGAAATCTGAAGAAATAGCGTTTCATTCAGATGCGTCATGACTTTCAAGTATTACTAGAATGTATTTATAAAAATTCACGTTTGATAATAATATGGAATCTCTGAGACATGTTATAAAATCATTGTGTTTCTGAAAAAAAAATGAAAAAAAAAATGTTCCTCTCAAAAATAGTCGAAAATATTTAATTTTGATATTATTCAGATAGATGAAATAATCCATCAAATATATGATGAGAAAAAAGAAAAAACTGAAAAAATTGATGTCAGATTGTTGTCAGGAATTCACTCATATTCAACACTCACCCTTGTTTATTATACCGTATAGCTCGTTTTCCCTCACTCTTTTCGAGTCAACGAAGCGCGCTGTTTCGGGCGTCAATTTTCACCCCCTAATTTCGCATTTGAAATGCTTACTTCCTTACAAAATTGATCTATTTCACTTTTTGTGCTCCCCGGTTATCTTCTTCGAAACACATAAATCTAACAGCAAGTATAGTTAAAGAGCTTGAAAAGCGGATACATGTGTAAATTAGAGCGCGCAAGAAATTTATTTAAGAGCTTAAAACGCTTTGTCTAGAATTATGACTCCGAAGGAACCGTTATAGTTCGCGTCGTATAAGAGCTATACGTAAAGTTCTGTTGTACAGATAATTAATTTTTATATGGCTATTAGTAGAAGATGAATGGCAGATAATATGAAGGGGGACTCTGGCAGGAAAATACTACCATAGTTCATGGTCTTATTACACCAATTTTCATCATTTCTCGTAAATAGAAACGCTTATATAGCTGTGCAATATCGATTTATAACGACTCTGGTAATAATTAGGCCTATATTGAACTAGGCCAAAGTTACCGTAAGTTATCTGATAATCAATAGTGTGGAAAAACTTTATTCGAAAGAGTAGAATAAACTGTCTATAAGGTTCAATTTAATGAGAGTATTAATTGTAGGATTAGTGGCGGTTAAAACATGATTGGGAAATCAAAATAACACTGTTATCCAAGCGTATCAGGAACTTTTATCTTTGCTAAAAACAGATTGTATAATCAGCCCTAAAGGTGTTTGATAAATATGTTATATAATCATTACTCCTTCTTGAGTGCATTACAATACATTACATGAAAGTACACTTATACCTTTCAATTACAATGAACGCTATGAGATTATGTAGGTAGGCCTATTCAGATGGTTGATAAATTGTGTGAAATCCAATTTTATTATCATTCTATTTCATACTCAATAATGAGAAATAAAATGTATAGAAGGAGAGTTCTCAGTTCTCACTATATATAATATTATAGATATATTATAGTTCAATAAAACATAGGCCCCACTATTCAATCAGGCCCTCAGAAATCAAATATTACGTGGATATATTTTAAAAATCTTACATATTCACGATATTTTAGATATTAAAACGTATTCACGTTTTGAGATCCCAACTATAAATTCAAGAAAAGAAATCTCTTCAAAAATAATCAAATTCTCACTGAATATAGACACATAAATGATACAAATTTTTAAACAAAATACAAATTTTTAACAATACCTTGAATGAAATCAGCGAAGCAATATCCTGACCGGAACGATATTTGAACAAATTTCAATATTATCGTATATATTATTTAGCAATAACCAAAGTTTATAAACTTATTCTTCTGTTTGATAGGTCATGGGCCTATATAGTGATAGCGCAACACAATTATTGTAAATGTGTTTCTAGATAAAAACCCAGTACTCGTCATATTTCTGAGCTATTGTGCTATTCCAAATTAACTAGGAAAACGCCATATATGCGTTGTTAGACTAGCGAATAGTAATAGTATGGGTAAAAATGGGTAAAAACTGCTTCGAGTGGTACCAATTTAGCACATTCTATGTTTTTTCTTCAAAATGGCTGACCCGATCAAGCTGAAATTTTCTAGAAATGTGTATCAAAATGTAGTTCAACTTCATGCAAAATTTAATTTTTTGGGAAAATAAAAATATTTTCTTTCTTTCCGCTATGTTATTCTAATGGGTATTTTTTAAATTTCTAAAATTCATGAAAAAAAGTTACCCCCCGATAATGCCACAAAACTATACAGATCTACTTAAATTATGAGGAACCATATTGGAAAAAAGATTGAAGTTGATAGCTGTAGCCGTTTGACATGTGGAGAACCGACAAAAAAACATAAAAAAAAACATATAAACGAACACCAATTTTTTTCAGTATGTCAAATTGAATCCTCGCTAAAGCTCGTCTAATTACTAGGCCCTATACTTGATTGGGGCGGTAGATGCGGGGGGGGGGGGGGCGCAGAATGTCTTAATATCACGGCCCTGTACACACATCGATTGTCTCGAACGAATCTGAAGAACGCGATATCATCCTATACCGAACTGATCGCACCAAGTTCAAGTTATGACAAATCAATATTGTTTTACTCTACCAGCTTATTCTTTACATCTTCTTAAAATGACATTATAATACTATGTAAATATTGGTTTTGAAAGAACGACGTATAAAACCCATTTCATTTCATCAGTATATACGACATTCATTTTCATATAAAATGTTATAGGAAATATTGAACGAAGCTTTGTAAAAATGTATATAATATAGTTATAGTCAATCTTCTAAAGAAATGAAGTGTACTCCGGTTATTCGTTTCAAGAGCTTATCGATTACAATAGTGAACTATTTTGTAACGATGTAATATTATTTCTTTGAATGAAGTGTATAGACCAATCGGAAAGTTCGTATTCATATTTTCGATAAATACTAGAACATATCGATTTGAGTAGAAGTGAACCTATTTATGTGTTATAACCTTAGGGATGAATGCGAGCATGTACTGGTGAAAGCCTATAATATCATTTCCATCGCGCCAGTGTGTGTGTGTGTGTGTGTCTATATAAACGGCGAACGTGGTTCAAGCGATTTCAGGGAATATCTATCTGAGAACTATAACCAAGTCATGAATATCACATGAGACGAGCTCACAAAACACAGGGAACAAACAGGAAGAGGATTTGTGACGTCGACAAAGCTGGCTAGATGGATGGATCGAGGGGTGAATAAGGTTTGGAGGGGTTATAAAAATATACGTTCATTTTTAGTTCCGAGTTACGAATAATGAATAAACCTACTGAAAAAATGCATACGAAAATTAAATAAGATATGGTTGAAAAAAAGTTATTTTCTTATGTTGCTGAACGACCCCACCAGCGGCTAGGCTATGTGGGGGTACGAATGAGCGGGAAAGTTGAAAGAATTTCTACAAAACTTCTATGCTATCTGGGATTCGAACTCAGGGGTGGAAGATTGACTTTGGGAAAGTTCTTTAGCATCAAATTGGCGAACCATGGTCGTCTAAAATATTTCACAATCAAATGATGTGTACGATACTATATTTATGTACTGTAGGTAAGCTTTGACAAGTAGGATTAGCCTATATTGTTTGTTTTTAAGATTATTTCGAATCACGGACATTCCGTATCAATCGCTGTCGAGTCGTTGTCAAGTCGTTGTCTAGTCGTGTCAAATCGTTGTCAAATCGTTGTCAAAAAGTTGTCAAATCGTTGTCAAATCGTTATCAAATCGTTATCAAGTCGTTATCAAGTCGTTATCAAGTCGTTATCAAGTCGTTATCAAGTCGTTGTCAAGTCGTTGTCAAGTCGTTATCGAGTCGCTATCAAGTAATTGTCAAGTCGTGTCAAGTCGTTGTCAAGTCGTGTCAAGTCGATGTCAAGTCGATGTCAAGTCGTTGTCGAGTAACTATCAAATCGTTATCAAGTCGTTATCAAGTCGTTATCGAGTCGCTATCAAGTAATTGTCAAGTCGTGTCAAGTCGTTGTCAAGTCGTGTCAAGTCGATGTCAAGTCGATGTCAAGTCGTTGTCGAGTAACTATCAAATCGTTATCAAGTCGTTATCAAGGCGTTATCAAGTCGTTATCAAGTCGTTATCAAGGCGTTATCAAGTAATTGTCAAGTCGTTGTCGAGTAACTATCAAATCGTTATCAAGTCATTATCAAATCGTTATCAAGGCGTTATCAAGTAATTGTCAAGTCGTGTCAAGTCGTTGTCAAGTCGTTGTCAAGTCGTTGTCAAGTCGTGTCAAGTCGTTGTCAAGTCGTTGTCGAGTAACTATCAAATCGTTATCAAGTCGTTATCAAGTCGTTATCAAGGCGTTATCAAGTAATTGTCAAGTCGAGTCAAGTCGTTGTCAAGTCGTGTCAAGTCACGCAAGGTGACGAAACGTCAGTGACCCCATACCGACCGAGTATTAAATCCCTATCACACGACCGATACAATGTCGGTGTCAATAATCGAGATCATAGATATGCCAGTGTGTACTTGGAGCCACGGATGAAGGCGCGAACCACCCGTGCGATAGTGCTATTGTATGGGCGGGACGGTCGAGCTGAGCATTGGTGAATGCACGTCAACTATAGTACGTGTGTGTTGATTGGGTGGCTTGAAATATTACGTTCAGCTTCCACCCTTCGTTGTCCATGGAAAGTAATTATTCAATTAGATTTATTCTATATATATATATATATATATATATATATATATATATATATATATATATATATATAAATAAATATAAATATATATATATATATATATATATATATATATATATATATATATATATATATATATATATATATATATATATAATATATATATATATATATATATATATATATATATATATATATATATATATATATATATATATATATATATATATATATATATATATAGATAGATACAGAATATTTTATCATCTGTAAAACTCAAAAAGTATTAATGAATGAATAAAAACCCACCTATCGTCAATTTTTTATCATTTTGAAATGGAATGTGCGTACAGGTTTCAAATAAGGAACGGCGTTCCGGTGCGTTCCAGCACAAATTAACCCCTGCTTTATACATTCAAGGAATAGTGTACTCATAATCAACTGATTTACAGAAACTACTTGCGACCAATTTATCCAGCCAGACAATGTCTTTGAACTCAAAAATATTGTGCATATCTTATCAATATGAAGATAAGGGAAAATAATTACAAATTATAATCCAGGTATTTTAATCAGAAGTTAAAAAGATGTCTCATTAGATAATATACTCGAACACAACCAATGATACTAATAATACCAATTATAGGTACATGTTATACAAGTGTTAATGACCTCTGTACACTTCTTATCTGATGCTCCAAAACAGGCCTTCCATGAACTTCAGAATTATTATATTGATAGTACGATACCAATAATAATTATATCATAATGATTGATATCGTCAGATATTTCCTACATATTTATCGATTGCTTATTTAATTGATTATTTCGAATGCTTTTATATAATAGAATCTGAGTAGGCCTATAAATCAATGGAAATACTTTTTTTGAAAATAGTGGGTATATGAGATGGAGAAAATTGTTTATTAGACGAGCAAGCGAGGATTCAATTTGACATACTGAAAAAAATTGGTGTTCGTTTTTGTATTTTTTATTATTGGTTCTCCACAGGTCAAACGGGCTACAGCTATCAATTTCGAACTGTTTTTCAATATGGTTCCTCATCTAAGTTAGATCTATATATTTTATGAATTTTGTGGCATTATCGGGGGGTAACTTTTCTTTTATGAATTTTAGAAACTTCTAAAATACACATTAGAATAACATGGCGGAAAAAAAAGAAAATATTTCTATTTTCCAAGAAATGAATTTGCGTGTAGTTGAACTACATTCTGACATACATTTCTGAAAAATTTCAGCTTTATCAGGTCAGCCATTTTGAAAAAAAAACATAAAATGTGCTCAATTGGTACCACTCGAAGCAGCTTTTACCCATTTTTACCCATACTATTACTATTCGCTCGTCTAACAACGCATATATGGCGTTTTCCTGGTTTACAACAACGACCTCAACATCTCATTATTCATTCAACCGACGCCAATAGATCTTAGTTATACAATGCGTCGTTGAGCCCAATACAAATAGATCTTAGTTATACAGTGCGTCAATGAACCCAATACAAATAAATATATCTCAGAAATTCCCCTGACGTGAAATCTGTGCCCTTTTTGACAAGATATATATCTTAAAACACGTTTTAACAATGAATTAAAGTCTACTAAAAATATACTTAGTTAATGAGCGGTTAAGTGCGGTAAAACAGGGGTAGTACAGCACAACTTGGCGAGTTGTCGCTCTCACTTCTCGTACCACGTGTCCTATTAGAAGTGCGTTTCGAACGAAATGTGACGTTTCACACAGGCACGCAAAGTTCCCCCCCCCCCCCCCCCCCAAGTTGAAGGGAAATGCCGCAATTATTCGACTTGTCACACACAAAATATCAACTCTCTGATAATTGATAACGCTATAGAATTTCAAGATGTTTCCAGAAGCTGTCTAAGTGAGAACACATCTCCTAGTTTCTTCTTTGACTCTCCAATGGATAACTTGAAACACCTACAATAGGCAAACCAGCACATGGGCTGTGGGATGAGCGAGATATCTGGATGCAGTCTACTCGTAAACTCTACACACCTTGATTAGACGAGCTTTAGCGAGGATTCGATTCGACAAACTGTAAAAAATTGGTGTTCGTTTTTTTTTTTTTTTTTTTTTTTTCACGTTCCGTTGTCGGTTCTCCACAGGTCAAACGGTCACACCTATATATATATATATATATATATATATATATATATATATATATATATATATATATATATATATATATATATATATATATATATATATATATATATATATATATATATATAGGGCCTATATATGTATATAATTATATAGAGAGAGACGTGGTGTTATTTTCCCAACATTATTCAACATTTATAAATCATTCACCACATTATGACTGAATAAAAACCATTCTCAAAGAAAGTAACCCCTTGCATTCTATTAAGGAAGCGTTAACGTCACTTTTGTACCTTTGTTTATTACAAAAGTGAGCACACAATTCTCAGAAACCTCCTGGTAATAATCGTGAAAGCTTCAAGTGTATATATACTATATGTATCTGTACGATGTCCCCAGAAGACATTGGGGTGTCAAATAAAGTTGTTTGCCGCAAGGGGGAACGTGTCACTATACTGCTGTTAGTAGGCCTGTGTATCGCATAAGTGGTCCCTATATATACTTGGTGTAATGCATTGATAGAATGGTATATACTAAGAAAACGCCATATATGCGTTGTTAGACGAGCGAGTAGTAATAGTCTGGGTAAAAATGGGTAAAAAGGTAAAAACTGCTTCGAGTGGTACCAATTTGGCACATTTTATGTTTTCTCTTCAGAATGGCTGACCCGATCAAGCTGAAAATGTCCAGATATGTGTATCAAAATGTGATTCAACTTCACGCGAAATTTCATTTTTTTGGAAAATAAAAAAATATTTCCTTTTTTTCCGCCATGTTATTCTAATGGGTATTTTTTCAAATTTCTAAAATTCATAAAAAAAAATATCACCCGATAATGCCACAAAACTATACAGATCTAAGTTAGATGAAGAACCATACTTAAAAAAAGTTTGAAGTTGATAGCTGTAGCCGTTTGACCTGTGGAGAACCGACAAAAATCATAGAAAAAAAAAACTAACACCAATTTTTTTCAGTATGTCAGATTGAATCCTCGCTAAAGCTCGTCTAATTTGTCCCACAAACATTATCACAAAACACCGATATGTGCTATGGGGATATAGGCCCTACGTGCACGGTGCTTAGTGCTTACACAAAATGAGAAATGTATCTTTACTATTTTTTCCATTTTCAGAAACCAGTGTAATTGAATGAAAAGTTCCCATCTCCAAGATAATTTCATGTTCTTAGCTCTTCAATCAACATGACATCTCATTGTGAATTCAATCAGTTTTGAGATAGCACGTCAATTAATTTCATCACTCTCTTCTCATTCATTGACGTATTAGCCTATCTCAAAACTGATCGGATCCACTGAAATAGAATGTCATATCAATTGAAGAGCATGATATTATCTCGGAGATGTGAACTTTTCATTCAATTACACTGTTTTTTTAAGCATAGAAAAATATTAGTGGATGTGAATTTCTATATTTCCATAAGTACCATGCATGGACCCTCTTAAATGATATTTTTGGCGAAAATCGAATCATACATTTGGAGAAAAACAACAAAATTAAAAATTCATTTCAACGTTCTCCAACAATGGAGACGATTATTCACTCTTCAATGCCCCAACAACGTGGTTCTTCTAGTTGAATAAGTGTGAGAGAAAACCAAGTACTTTTTTGGTGGTGATATTCATGGGTGCTTTACAGGTCAAACGAGTTGAGACCAAGGAGGTTAGATTACTAATAGGCTGGAGAGGGCTTCAATTGTTGGAGACTGAAGCTAAAAAATCTAGGTGGCTTATGAGTTTGAATTGTTGGCGGCCATCTCACGAGTGTGAATTCTAACTCCAAGAAGAATATTTTGTATAAAAGTATTGTATATTTCACATAAAAAGACCTTGCTAAAGACAGTCACAATATGGCCGCCAGGAAATAAAATGGCTTCACTTTCAACAATACAGAAAGAGTCTAAGCCCTCTCCAGCCTAGGTTGAGACGCACTGTAATGAAATTCGCCTGAATCCTATCAACTAGGTTGATACGAACGCTTCTGACTGGAAAACATTTTCGAAATTGTGGTGAATCCCAGAATAATAAAACAAAGGACAAAAATTGAAAAACATATATTTCTTCTCAAGACAATGTTTAATTACAACGCGGAGTTACAAGAATGATACATTATTATTCCATGATTTTACTTTGACATGATTCGGATGAGTCGATACTGAAAAAATAAGACTGTCATTCTTCTGAAACAATGAGGACAATCTAGAGCAATATGTTGTTTCGGATGTTCTCGCGGTCGAATGTAGAAAAGATCTTTTGCAGATCCAACAACCGTATCCAAAAAAGCAAACGTGGTATATATATATATATATATATATATATATATATATATATATATATATATATATATATATATATACGACAAATCCAAACATGAGAGTGTGGGTTCTAGTCCAATCACGGACTAGCATCTCGTCCGACCGTATCACCATATTAGAAACCTGACGAAGGCTGTTCATTGGATAGCCCGAAATTCCTACAGATCGACATGACGAAGCATCAGTGGTATTTCGTGTCATTAGTCAGCTGAACTTACACCGCTCAAGACTCCTGAGGACGACGGATAAAACTCCGTCGAAACGTCGAGACGCAAATACTCAAGTACGTGGTTTCACCGTAGAAATTAGTTCATCATATATATATACATATATATGTATCTTTTTTTTTTAATGTTGCTTAACGACCCCACCAACAGCTAGGTTATACGGGGGTACGAATGAGCGGGTGTTAATGGGACGATGAAGTGATGATAGGTGAAAGGACGATTACAAAAACGTATGCCTTATGCGGGACTCGAACCCACGCCCAACGGTGACTTCAGCTATTACCACTAGCGATAATTGACTTGGCCACCGGGGCGGCTTATATGTATCTATATATATATATATATATATATATATATATATATATATATATATATATATATATATATATATATATATATATATATATATATATATATATATGAAATATACAGTGTATTTCTAGCAATAACCTAACTATATATACTCCACAGTATAACCAGTCGCCAAGCCATGCAATGCAACCCTCCTCAAAGCGTGATCTCAGCTCTAAATACAAATGCTCGTGGATTTGCCCCAAGCGTGATTACATTGCATAATTGGTGCAGCGCACCCGTAGACTAAACATATACAATACCCAAGAGTCAGCTAGATGCTAGAAGCATAGGTCAAGAAAACACTGGCTGCTTTGTAATGTATAATGCAGCACATTATTCCGGCGACATTATTAATGCATGCATTAACAGAATTATACGATGTACAATGCAGTTTATAATAGTCTGCACTTCACAGTCTGTTCTGTAATTATAGTCACCAGAGGTTAATTTTGTCGGAATGTACTGGAACAGCGTTCCAGTAACTTTTTTGTAACATGTAAGCAGTTCCACTTTCAAAATGATCGGAAATCTATGATGGTGGTTCTTTATTAATTCACCAATAATTTCGCCATGTAATATAGTTTTTAGAGATGAATTAATATTTTCCTATTCTGAAAAAGTTTGTTTATTATTATATGAGTAATTATCGTTCGATAGAGAATAAAGATGATACTGTGGAATACATCCTTCTGAATACATTTTGAGGTCAAATTGATCGATATGTTGCATTTTTGTTTTTGTTTTGTTTTTGTGGGTTTTTGTTGGTAGAGGGAGGGGGGGAGGGGGGAGGGAAGGGGATGGTCTACGTTGAGGTGCTTTCCGGTTTCTTTTGATTCACGAATCAAGCCATGATGCATGTATTTCCGATGAGGTTTTGATCTATATGAAATGAATGTTTACATCGATAGACAGTAAATAATTCGAAAATAATATGAACATGATCTCGAAATGTTTAAAAATAAAGAATAATTCGATTTTTTTTATTCGATTGAAACACTTGTTTCTGCGAGGCTCCATTCTATTGATAGCGACTGTCAAGACCAATAAGATCAACACTCCTGCCTCATGACGTATAGCATGAATTAGTGTGAGATTTTATGCAAAAGTGGGCTACCTGTCGAAATGTGGTAGCTAGGTCTGTATCCTCAATAATTTCGCGACCAATGAAGTTTTCATTGAAAATTGAATACCAATTTCCTCTGATTTTCAGGTGCTGTTAGCCATATACATTTTTTTAACTATTATTCAAGGTGAAATTTGATACAAAATCATTGTTTCTCAATTTGGGCCATATGTATGAAAGATAGGATCGTTTGGACGGGGCACCACAAGGGAGATCTTACCACATATAAAATAACGAAATTATCTCCTGAATTTTGCCTATCGCCATTGCCCTATGGGATACGTGAATATGACTTGAATAAAAAATCATATAAATCATAAATAAACGTTTCATAACATTGTTAGATCAATTTAATTAATCGCAATTCCATTCAATCATGTAATAAGGATGGAATTTATAATCGTAAAGTCGATTATTTGTCATATAGAAGGCAAGATGTTTGAAATTCAAAAGAATTAAAAATCATTCATCATTCTAAATTCTGTATACGGAAAGGCACTGATGGACGGTTAGTTTGAATGGTTTCTATTTTCATAATAATGTGTCAGATTTCACTCAAAAGACTTTGACTTTTATTCAGACGAATTAAAATGATGAAATGATGTTTTATTCCACATTTTTTAAATGCGAAATTACATTAAAATTATCTTTACATGAATCTATTTACGTTATAAAAAAAACATAAAAACGATAATATTTTGTTTCCTCATTTTCAAGTGAAACCATCGATCATTTGTCAGCGCATTGAGTTCCTGTGTGTTGACATGATAATATGTTATTGTTAAACCAGCAGGCAGCTAGCCTGACGACGTCACAGAATTGCGCATCATTGTTACGCTTTAAAGGGTCGACGCTCGGCCGACGTTAACGTGTGCTCTGATAACAAGCGTCTCGACGCCATAAAGACGCGTTCAAGCGGTGTACCGTCAATGCGGGTGGGAACGAGGGGTTAACAACTTCACGTTTTGTTGAATACCTGATTTGCGATTCCGGAATCACGAACAAAATTTTTGGAATTCGAATTTTTTTTTACTTTGGATTTTTTTGAATACGTAGATCTCTTATTTTTGTATTTCATAGTTGCCACTCAATTCATAAATAATATTTACATTTTCTTGATCACCTTCTTCATAAATTCAACATAAAAATTAAAAATATACAGATTGATATTATTTTTTCTCTCCCACAGTTAAGTCTT
This sequence comes from Brachyptera putata, assembly GCA_907164805.1. Classification (NCBI taxonomy): domain Eukaryota; kingdom Metazoa; phylum Arthropoda; class Insecta; order Plecoptera; family Taeniopterygidae; genus Brachyptera; species Brachyptera putata. The sequence goes on from OU015462.1 coordinate 55,212,071, forward strand.
CCTTGGAGACTTCGTGGATTTTGTTTTGACTGTTATGTGTATTTTTGTAAGTAAAAAAAATATGAAAATAATAAAAAAAAATCACCAATTTGTTTTCGTGTGACTATTTTAATCTGCTTCTGATTACTACTCAATACACTTTTATTCTCATATTAATTTTCTGGATTCTTTGTGATTTTATATTTTTATTCGTTAATTTTTTTAAATCCATGGTCTTCTCCGATCCCATGTTTTTTTTCATCCTCTTGATCATTGTGTTCTTTCCATTGGTGGGATTTTTGGTGATTTTTGGTTTCAACAATTTTTCCTTTTTTTTTTAATAACTTCGAAACTTGATACAAAATCATTGTTCCCCAATTAAGGCTAAGGATGAAAGTGGGATCGTTTGGAAGGGGCACCACAAGGGCGATCTTACCACCCCATTTTATTATTATTTCAAATAAAATGCAATGAACTTTGACACCAGGTCTACGCTGTCTGTGACCACACTTCTTTACTGCAGATAAAAGTCTTCAGTTGCCGAAGTTGCCTTTATTTCGAATATTTTTCAATTCCTTCCTTCTACTGCATTCATTTTCTCGGCATGTACACATGGTTTTGTATAACAATCGAGGTATACGATGCACGTGAAGCATTTGAAATGATTCGTGTAGGCCTATATCTAGATTTTCAAAACTTAGGTTGACCTAGTTAGGATATTTGGTAAATAGTTATATGTTTCTACAGCTCCAACGACTCGTCCATTACATCCATTTCAGCAACTTCATAACAGGCCACGACCGATTCCTTTCCACTAACCTAACCTTCATCTCATCATCCCACCATCTCATTAATTATTCGTCCGACCTCATAGTTAACATAACAGTGCGTCGTTAAACCCAATATGAAAACAAACAAATATAGCAACTATAGTTATTATTGTGAGTTTTTTCTATACATTTCTATTCGAATACAATGTCAGTCTGGTCCTTGGATTACTAAACGATCAGAGATTTATTAATATGATATCACATATAATTGTCATGAAAAAAATGTGGACATTTTTATGAGAATATGACAATGAATCAATTCGTTTTAGCGATGAATTATATATCAATTAAAAAGGTAATTTTATCATTTCCCTCGTAAATAAACTTCATGGTGATTTCATAAAAATAATAATCGAGCAATGTGGGAATAGTAAATCGTTCATAATTTACGAATAGCTCACTCAGTTCATAACTTATTTTGTCGAAAATTGAACTTTAATAATGCTTACACACAAACGATTCCAATGAATTAAGTTTACTCGCAAATTAAGTTCAAAAGTATGACAGCTCACTCATTCGATAAAAAGTAAAACTCCTTTCATGAAGTAATTTTCCAGTTAAATAAAATTGATTGCATAGAATTACTTGAAACTTTGACGTTGAAACTTTTCAAATATTGTAATGAGTGTGGTTTTTACATTATTCAACTGTAATCGCACTGGTCATGCAACAAGTTCTCAACTACGTCAATAATTGACTAAATCATTCTTAAAAATATTGCAGCTCAGAACTGAATATGAATATGAGTGGATGTATAATTTATAAATGAAACTTATAGAAGTTGATTGTTCTTTACTTTGCGTTTACTTGCTGCGAGGCATTCATCATTAATTATATAAAGAATCTTCATTGGCCCCTGGCTTATAAAAAGTTCACAGGATAATAGTCAATATAAAATACAATTGTTAATATGAAATATAGTTGAATAAGTGAAAAATAAGTGAGAAATTGAATTTGAAAATTGAAATGAATAATAATAATAACAGTATGCTTAAAAAATAATACTAATAATAATAATCGACATAAGAGAAATATCTCGGTAGCTCAGTGGGAGAGCAGCAGCCCAGCAATCTGAAGGTCCCGGGCTCGAGTCCCGGTCGAGACGTATCTTTTATGGCTAAAACATGGCTTATACATCCATATCTCAATATTGGATCGTATCCAAGATGTTTAATGATCACATTATTCCTCATGCCTAGGTGAAGGTATGCAAGGCAATGAAGGTACGAAGGCATGTCAAACTCGGGTTCGAGTCCCATAAGTTCGATTAATAGCTATCGTACCCGTCCGATGAATACGCAACTCATGCTCTTCACTGATACAGACTCACTTGAGTAACATGAGAGTGAACTGTTCGATCTGTCAGTTTTGCATGGTTAATTAGACGAGCTTTAGCGAGGATTCAATTTGGCATACTGAAAAAAAATTGTGTTCGTTTTTGTGTTTTTCTTTTTTTTTTTTTCTATGTTTTTTTGTCGGTTCTCCACAGGTCAAAAGGCTACAGCTATCAACTTCAAACTTTTTTTCAATATGGTTCCTCATGTAACTTAGTTCTGTATAGTTTTGTGGCATTATCGGGTGTAAAATAACTTTTATTTTTATGAATTTTAGAAATTTCAGAAATACCCATATTAGAATAACACAGCGAAAAAAAAGAAAATATTTATATTTTCCAAAAAAATGAAATTTTGCGTGAAGTTAAATTACATTTTGATACACATTTCTGGACATTTTCATCGTGTTCGAGTTGGCCATTGAAAAAAAAAAAACATAAAATGTGCTAAATTGGTACCACTCGAAGCAATGTTTACCCATTTTCACCCATACTATCACTATCCACTCGTCCAACAACGCAAAAATGGCGTTTTCCTAGTAAAGTTCAAATTAAATGGTGAATCGGATTATTGTGATCCTTCACGTTTTGTTGCTCGAAGACTGTACTGTTTTTTTTCCGATTTGTTCGAGATACGCTCTATAAAAAATTTAATAAGTTGAAAAGTTTTCAATTATACCATCTTCAATTCAATGAAAATATTCGTATTCATGCACCCCTTAAAAAAATGTTGATATCTTATTCCTTCCAGAAGTTGTCACCAAAAGTCCGATATTTCCCTGCATCAACTTCCATGCATTCCGTGTGTCATGAATTAGAAGAAAATAATAATTGGAAAAAAAGCTTTATAAATTTCGTTAAGTTTCATTCTTGATGAACTTGTGAGAAAGTTTTCTCAAGATTTCAATCAATTAACTCTCAACGATAGCTCGTATAATTAATCGATGTTATCTATAACGTGATTCAAACAAATTTCATAAAGAATAAGTATCAAGAAACTTCACCAAAAAGAACTTATAGTCAACCAAGTGAGTTGACCAAGTGCGTGCACGCTACTGGAACCAGAACAATTACATATTCAAAATGTGAACATACATACTATTATAATATATAGCATACAAGGGTTTGGGTGCGAGGGTTGAGAAATGATATACCAATGCGCACTGCGTTACTCGGGGCCAAAGGTCGCGCCGTGGTCATTATGCAAGGTGGCAAAGTGACAGATTGAACACACCATCACCTGACCGACTCGCGACATGGCTCTAACGTCTTGCGAGCACGACACAACACGGCTACCGGCCTAACATGGTGCTGAATGATCAATCATACACAACATGTGTTGTGCGTTCTTGCTCGCATTGCGAATAACGTGAAGCTCTAAGGGCACCTCTACCCTATTGGTCTAGATCTGATTATATCTTATGGTTTTCGATTGTGAAATTATATTTGAGACAGTTATAAATATGTATATATATATATATATATATATATATATATATATATATTTTTTTGGGGGGGTGGTAAGATCGCCCTCGTGGTGCCCCGTTCAAACGATCTAATCTTCCATATCCATAGCCTTGATTGGGGAACAATGATTTTGTATCAAGTTTCGATGTTATTAAATATATATATATATATATATATATATATATATATATATATATATATATATATATATATATATATATATATATATATATATATATATATGTGAATTTATTCATGGATGCGACCCATTGTCGATATGTATATGCACGTTTTCCATGCATTCCGTATACATAGGTATACATAGTTACTATGTATCTAACTATATGTATACCTAACTGTGTTGTGTTTTGAAAGAAAGAAAGACTTATTATTATTATTATCATTATTATTATTTTTGATGAATCATAAGAATGTAATTCTGTGACTTGAACCCAGGACCTCTTGGTTTGATCCCAACAATTTCATCATTGGTGCAAAGCGGCCACCAAGATTCGAGTTGAAAACTCGACACATTTATATGACAGGATAAATTTGAGGACTTTTCTCAAATTTTATCAAAATCCGGGCAGAACGTAGTCATGCAGTCATTGGAATTAATGTCAACGAATTAAAGTTTGTTATCAAGTAGGCCTAATATGATAGAATCCACTGTGTAAACTGTAAAATATCCCAAGAAAATTGTAGATTTCAGCCACTGGTCGAAATAGACGAATACTTATTCGTTTAGAAAACCAGAGCAGACCTGCCATCCCTACGTAAACGCACACCACATATATCTACCGAAAAACTTAGCGTCAAAGTTCGGAAAAACGATGACATATCGTTTATTTATTCAATTTATGACGAAACATCGTGTGATGTAGCAATAACTCAGTATAAGTTGCTCCGAAAATAGATTTCTCTTCTCTTCTGTTCGCAGTTTAGGCCCAGTTATTTCCAGAGAAGATACCCCACTCTGTGATAGAACAATACCATGAGCCCAATGTTAAGGGGTCAGGCCCATGCGGCATGTGGTGTGTGTACTGCCAGCGTGTGTCGTGGGGGGGGGGGGGGGGGGGCGTAGCTGGAAACCCCACTAATATCCAATATAAAGTCAAACAAGAAATAATAGAAACGTTTTCACATTTCAAAGCAATTCAATTTGATTCACTCCAATTGATTCTTTTTATTGAACCAGACAATTCCATGTATTTCGTTATAAATAAAGGTGTTATATATAACTCAGGTGAACTATCAAGCTGAGAGTATTATGTGCGGTAACTCGATTGAAAATAGAAACACACTAAAAAGTAATTCATTCAACACGCGAAAACTTATTCGCACGTAAAATTCGGTTCTTAAAAAGTCAAAATAGTATATACAGCAATTGTAAAATGTTTATTACCGAGTATAAATATTGTCCATACAGCACACCAACAATGCATGTGAAGTGATGTCGGATTTAGTGCCTTCTGCACGAATGTGCATGCCTGTCAATTAATTTAGAACATTGAATTCAAAGTGATGGTGTGAAATGGAAATAAACTGAATGTGAAGGAAGACGTGTGCATAAAACATGTTCTCAATGCAGGTCATTTTTATTTTTTTCAAGTTGGTTATATATTTTATCAAGTCATGAACGTCATCACTTCTTTGATGATTCCTTTCAGTAGAAACTGTCTACATCTTCAGTTCTTCGAATAGTATTATAACACAAACAAGGATTGAAATGTGGGATTAAATTGTATATATGAATATCTACACGTACTCCATTGTGTATTCAGTACCTAATTATTATGCACACAACTTCTGTAGAAAATCAATTCATTTTAATTAAAATAGATGATAATTTCAAAAGCTTAGGATTTGTGAAAACAATAGAACACACTTTATAAGCGGAAATATTGCTAGTATGGAATAAAGTGAATTTTCAAGTGGAAGAAGCAAGGAAGAAATAAGGGAAGAAAATAGGATGAAGAAAGAAAATCGAAGAAAGAGAAGATACGTTCAGAATGAAGAATGAAAATCTGTTTCCCGACATCGACTCTTGAATGATTCTTCATTTCTCAACATATAGATATAATTATTGAACGGTGTTTAATGAGCTGTATTATATCTAACTATTTGTTTGTTGTGGTAAGATCGCCCTTGTGGTGCCCCGTTCAAACGATCCTGAACTTCAATCCTTTGCCTTGCCTTTGCTTTTGGGGAAACAATTATTCTGTGTCAAATTTTGGGTTAGTGTCTTAACTAGTACCATTCTCAACTCGCACGATTCTCAACTCGCATTCGTCTCAACTGTCACGATTCTCAGCTCGCAACATTCTCAGCTCGCAACATTCTCAAGAGGTACGATTCTCAACTCGCACCGTTATCATCTCGCAACATTGTAGGCTCATGCCATTCCAACGTCGTCTCAACTCGCACCATTCTCAACTCACACGATTCTCAACTCGCAACATTTTAGGTCAATGCTATTTCAACGTCGTCTCAACTGGTACGATTCTCAACTCGTACCGTTATCATCTCGCAACATTGTAGGCTCATGCTATTCCAACGTCGTCTCAACTCGCACCATTCTCATCTCGCACGATTCTCAACTCGCACCATTCTCAACTCACACGATTCTCAACTCGCAACATTTTAGGTCAATGCTATTTCAACGTCGTCTCAACTGGTACGATTCTCAACTCGTACCGTTATCATCTCGCAACATTGTAGGCTCATGCTATTCCAACGTCGTCTCAACTCGCACCATTCTCATCTCGCACGATTCTCAACTCGCACCATTCTCAACTCACACGATTCTCAACTCGCAACATTTTAGGTCAATGCTATTTCAACGTCGTCTCAACTGGTACGATTCTCAACTCGTACCGTTATCATCTCGCAACATTGTAGGCTCATGCTATTTCAACGTCGTCTCAACTCGCACCATTCTCATCTCGCACCATTCTCAACTCACACCATTCTCACCTCGCAACATTCTCATCTCGCAACATTCTCATCTCGCAACATTCTCATCTCGCAACATTCTCATCTCGCAACATTTTAGGCTATATATGCTTTTAAATGAATGTTGCGAGTTGAGAATTGTACCAGTTGAGACGTAGCCAAATTTTGGATGTTATTATTATTTTATAAAAAAAGATGCATGATATATAAAAACATCAGAATCATTTTTTCATTTTCAAGAAGAACAGTTCTGAATACTAAATGAATACTGATAAACTCCGAAGAATTCTAGACACCGAGCAGAATTGGAATCATGATCGAACCCAGTATTTGTCGCGTTTCCTACACATTTTCGAACGGAACTTTTCAAAACCAGGCGTAAATCAAAACTATTTTCATATTCCAAAATTATAAAATAGTATTCATCTCTTAGTATTTGTCTTTTAGTATGATATTTCCGAAGTGGAACATATTGAAAAGGCATGTAATGATGGTCGACAAGCGCGATAACCGCCGAGTTGTAGAAAAGAGTACACGAATAAAAAGTTTGCCCACTGCGTCTATCATAAACCACAGAGCCAGACAGACGTTTGGAAAAATCACATCACTATGGCAAACTAAATTATTTTCACGGTGGTTTCTCGATATAATTCATTGGTATATGCACGAACCAAAACAAATTTAAGCGGCTCTGAAATTGTTATAGCTTAGTTTTCTGAGTACCCCAATAATAATAATAACTACAACTAGTACTTCATTTGGCAAACTGATTTATGGGCTGTTAAACTTTTAATAGTAAGAACAAAAATGGCCATCTAATAAAAATTCTAAAGGTCGTGTGTTGAGCCATAAAAATGCTAGTAAACTTTCAGTACTCATAGGCTTACCGGTCATACCAACCTAATTTCACGAAGTAATAATTGACAAAGTTAATTAAACTTATTTGCGGGAAGATGAATTGTCGACTGCGCTTAACTTGGGAGTTTCATTGTTCCATTTAGAGTGCATGTGGAAGTCGATTTGGGGGAATTACAGGTTTTTTGGGATAGGTTATGAACGGTATCGAGATATCAAAATTTTAATACGGGAGAAACACTGAAATTTTCAATGTCTTCAAGATATATACGTAAAAACTATATATTCAACTGAAAATCACATAATTTCTACAGGTATACAGCTGAAAAAACTGAAGAATCTTTTTTTTACTGTATACCTGAGGAAATGTTAGAATCAAAGGCTAATCATTTCAGTTTTGAACGTATTGAAAGTATGGGTTTCACTCGTCTTCGAGTTTTTATATCTCATTCCGTTCGAAAGTATACATCAAAATGCTGATTTATTTCTCTAAATTCACTTCCGTGCACTCGTAACTTGTTCTGTGATTCATTGAGCAATGAATTCCGTGTTAATTGTTGATGTTAACACTCTGGGGGGGGGGAGGGGGGAGGGGGCGAGAAGGAGGGGGGGGGGGGAAGGGGGTAATGGTTTTCTTCAATATTTGTCAATCCTTTTAAATTCAATAAATGTCAAACTACGCAATATTTGTATTAAATGAGTCTTTCAATAAACTTATTCAAAAGCTGTTATTCGTCAAATTTATTTGATCCAACACTATAAGCTATTGCAGCAGTATCATCCAGTACCTTATGGTTTTATCAGAACTTTTTGAAATATTATTCATATTCAACATTATTAATAATCGTAATTATTTTCCAGCAATCAGCTTATAATAACTTATACATGAAGTATGCATCCATCTGTTTGATTTTCCTCCATATTTACTTAGTAACTTGATACGCCCACAGAATGTAATAATCTGTATTCATTTCAACATGGAGTCGCACTGATAGCGTGCAGCCCAACACTGTGTGTGAGAAGGTGATAATATTTGTCATGATATTCGATCATTCAAACTCAAATAATGGAGATAATATGTCGCATGGTAGGCCTATTGTATGATGCAAACTCATTCAAAATGAATTATCGAAAAAATATTCAAAAATCATCACAACCCTGGAATTAGATTTCAACGAATGATGACGATAATTTTATTTTCCCAACTTTAAAAAGAAAAAAAATCATCCTCTCAATTTTTGAAATAGAGTAAAATATATTGTCCTTCAAGGATCCGGACCTTTTTCTGAATCTTGACGTGGACATTACTCGATTCTGTTCGTGTTTCCATACTAGGAAAACGCCTTATATGCGTTGTGAGATGAGCTTAGAAGTATGGAAATGTAGAATTAAGAACATTTGGTCAGCTCAATGTACATATACAGGCCATGGATCACTTCAAAGGTTTATGAACCGCGGCTGTCTGTTGGTATATGGACCTTGGTTTTGCCAACAATGGTACCAGTGCCTTCTTCATATCAATCACAGATTTTAATCGTTTTAATTTATTGGTGACACTTGTTGCTCACATTTAATAGTTCCTTTTATTGCTTTCTCAATTGCTTCTATTGATGTGAAAAAAGTACTTTGAAAATGCGTTTTCTTCCTTATTACACATTCGATTGTCCTATAAATCGCTAAAAATGTGAACGATGATTGTTACTACATTCAGTAGAAATTGTAGAGCTTTTTGAAATTTTTGTTTTTCCCAAGTATTTCGCCTCCGGCTTATTCTTTTGGGGATTTTCCATACTTTGCAAATTCTTTCCGGAGAAACCGTTCAACCGATTTCTCTGAAAAACAATCCCAGACTATCATGGTACAACAGCAATACGAAAACAAAGTTTCGAGTCGATTGATTATTTTTCCTGACCTGTATGCCGCGTACAAAATCACACACAAAAAAAAAAGATAAAAACGTAGCCTAAATTTTTTCAGTATATGGAATGGAAATCTTCGCTTTTATACGTTCATCTAATCATAACTCACCGACGCCAATACCTCGTGATTCATCAGTACGCCTATAGTGCGTCGTTAAACCCAATTCAGATGGAAATAAATAGACACATGTGAATTTTTATTTCTACTTGAACCAGGTAGTCTCTATAGACAATCGTATAAAATCCTGAAAATATATATATATATATATATATATATATATATTCACATAATATATATATATATATATATATATATATATATATATATATATATATACATATATATATATATATATATATATATATATATATATATATATATATATATATATATATATATATATATATATATATATATATATATTTAACTTATATATATATATTTATATATATATATATATATATATATATATATATATATATATATATATATATATATATATATATATATATATATATAGTTCACCAGAAGGAAGCAGGATTTCAGTAAGGCAAGGATCTATGAGTACCGTTAATTTATTCATAAGATTACGATTACAGAAGCTGTTTCACTAGAAATGCAAAACTAATTTTTCCTAATGGTCGCTGTAGAAGGATGCTGTCAGAAACATCACCACTCAGAAAATCCAGTCTATTATTGATGTCACAGCTGCTTACTCCTTGCCCTCATCGCAGATATCATCTCTCGTTCTTTAACAGCTTCTGAAAGATGCAGAATAGCAACACCCACGACTAGGCAAGGCAATACAAACCGTTTTCTATCGTACCGTGCGATATGAATAAACTAGGAAAACGCAGTATCTGTATATGCGTTGTGAGATGTGCTCGGAGGTATGAAAATCTGGAATGAAAAATATCATGTCAGCTCTCTATACTCTCTGGGCGATCTACAAACCTTGGATAACGTTGAATATTTAAAAACCGTAACTGTTGGCTATTTATATTCATAAAATGTTGAATGTATTTATAATGCGACCACTTGTAATGAAATGAAAAATGTATGGCAGGAAATGCATTTTAGGGCTAAATCCAATTGAATGTATCAAATGCATTGTATTAATTTATTGTTTTTTCCTTCGTTTTTTTTTCATCCGATCTGTATGTAAATATATGAAATGAAAATAAAAAATGTGATGATAATTGTTTTTAAATTCAGAAAAAGTTTAGATCTTTTGGAGAATTTTTGTTTTTTAATTATTCACCCTCTAGGTTAGGCTATTCTCGTGAGAGTTTTCCGAACTTTCCAATTTCTCGAAATAAAACCGTCTAACCGACATTTCTGGAAAACGATTCCAAAACCTATCCTGGTATGATACCAATGTGATAAAAACATTCCAAGTTGATTGTTGAGGTTGAAAGATCCTGGCCTGTATACGCCGCGTACAAAATCACAAAAAAAAAGAAAAAAAAACGCAGACAGATTTTTTTCGGTAAATGGACGAGTGGTAGTCTTTGCTATACGCTCACATACCAATTAAAAAAATGTTTATATTTATCCTTGAGGTGGTAAGATATCGCCCTTGTCTACCCCATCAAAACGATCCTACCTCTAATCAGAAAACAATTCATCGGATTTCCATTCGCCTCATTCGGATTACAAAGTGAGTTATCATTATAAATAAATACAAAAAAAAACTTTGTTACGTCTAATTTTGATGGGAAGATGGTAATTGACAAAAACAATGTAAAGTACACGTAGGTATTCAAACGAATAATCACATATTCGTTTCCGTAGTTGAAAACAGACATTCTTTTTGTAGTGGAGCATAAAGAACAGGCGTGAATTTGCGTACATGACTGTATACAACATACCCATCATTTTCTATTTTGAAAAGATTGTGGGAAAATAAGAGTGGAATGGTTAGGTAACTGAACTTTAGCATACAGTTCCGATATTTCGACGTATACTGTACCTAGGCAATTAGTGCTGAGGCTTGTTAAAATATTTAGTCAATAAAGAAAATTAGAATATCCATAAAGAAAAACACATTCATAAAAGGTTTTGTAACTTATTGATTAACTAACATATTCACTCCTAACAAGGCTATTCAATAGCACGTATTTAAATGTTGTGTTTGAATATCATAGATCAAATATTTGGACATGCAGAGTGTGTACAAACACATCTGTTGGACATTGTAATACCCTATGCCCTACACAAGAGGACGTACGAATGTCTTTAGTACACTCGTTCATCATGGGGATAAACTTAGCTCCGATATACGTGCATGAGCTAAGTGAGAAAGGGTTCAACTGAAAAAAGCAGCATGTGCGTAGTAAGATAAGCCAGGGTTTAAACTCGTGAAATTTGGTGGCCCTCGATTTCAGATTTCAAGATTTAGGTGATTCAGTGAGTCACGGTGATTTCGGTGATTTTCAGGTGATTTTAGTGATTTCAGATTTCAGTGATTGTCAGATGATTTCAGGATTTCAGTATTTCAGAAATTTCAAGTGATTTCAGGTTTCAGTGATTTCGGGATTTCAGGTGATTTCAGGATTCATTCAGAGATTTCCCGGGATTTAGTGATTTCAGTGATTTCATGATTTCAGCTGATTCACCGATTTGAGGGTATTTCAGGGATTCAGTGATTTCAGATTTCAGGTGTTTCAGGGATTTTCGAGTATTTTCAGTGGATTTCAAGTGATTTCAGGTGATTCGGTGATTTCAGTGATTTCATGGAGTTCATGATTTCGGATTTAAGGTGATTCAGGTGATGGCTTCAGACGATTTCAAGGGATTTCATGGCAAGTGTACACCTGATTTCAGGAGTTGTTAACACCTCGGCGAGATATTAGTACGATGTGTACTCGAAAACTCGACACAACCTTGACTAAGGCCTGGTTCACAATTGTGATATGGAATAGTGATTATGGAATAGCAATAGTGTTATAGGTTATAAGTGAAATGGATGATGGCGTTTCCATGTAACCGTTCACAATAAGAAATTGGTTATAGTGATTAGGTGATAAGTCATAAGAAATGAAAAAATCCATTTCTTATAACTTATTCCTTACAGCCTTTATGACAAGCCAAATTCTGACCAATCAGATGATGCTACTTCTGTATTCAAGTGACTTACCGTTATGTATTTCGGGTATTTATTTTTCTCTGAAACTCAAATCAGACATGCTCAAGGAATGTCAGAATGACTTCTGACGGTTGCTGCAAGGCCTAATATATTATCTTAATAAAATAATGATAGGATAATAGAATAATTTAGAAAGCCTTGTTTGTTGCCACTGCCACTGAAATTCCAACCCTTCGAGACAAAATAATGATTCAGGTTGGCGGTGAACCAGTGAAATAAGAGGCATTGTGGCCCACCTATGTCACTGTACCCTATAACACTATTGCTATTCCATAATCACTATCCCATATTTCAATTGTGAACCAGACTTTATATGAAATATACTCGAGAACTCTTGCACACCTTGGTGGAAACTGTCAAGTCCACAAAGCCGTGAATATTTAGCTTTCAGCCTATTATTATATCGGAAGAATGACTAATTTCAAACTAGTGATGGAAATTCCTTTTCTTTTTTAAAGACCCCACCAACAGCTAGGTTATACGGGGGTACGAATGAGCCGGTGATAATGAAACGATGAAGGGATGATAGGTACAAAAACCCATGCCTTATGCGGGACTCGAACCCACGCCCAACGGTGACTTCAGTTACTACCGCTAGCGATAGTTGACTTATAGCCACCGGGGCGGCTGGAAATTCATTCATTAAATAATCATTTGATCGAACGCAGCTAGTCCGATTTCTGTGAAAATTCGTAAGAATGTGTATCATATTTGTATTTATGTACATTAAAAATTGAAGCTTTTTGAAGATATTTGTTTTCCAATTTTTTCCGCCTGGCTTAATTTTATGTGTATTTTCGAAAACTAGAATGATGTTTCTCAAAGTGGTCCAACCGATTCAACGAAAAAAATATACAGTTCTACGTTGTTCAAGTCTGCGTATCCAGAAAATATTTCAATGAGATCATTTAAACATGTGCAATGCGTACAAATCAACAGAAAAACACACGCACAGACAAAGCTCCACAAGAGTGGCATGGAAATCTTCACTATCGCTCTTCCAAATAAGCTCAAGATCATGTAATTGAACAATTATTTGTGGATGGTGTAACACTTAAAACTATAACCTCCGTTGCGTTACGTTATTATTATAAGTCTTTCACGCGTGACTTTTCAGAGTACCAACTCTTTTGTTATGCTAGTCACTGCCCACTGAGCATTTTACTCGGAATTCTTATCAATTATCCAGTCAGTATTGTTCTTTATGGTGAAAATCACGCTTAAAAGTGCGTAACCAATCAACGGTCGAGAGAGGTTTTCGGTTCTTCTTGTCCTTCTAATTCGTGAGAAACAGAAACGAAGAGTATTCTGAAGAAACTTTTGTTTTACGACACATTAATGAGAAAGTTCTGTAATTTGGTGTGATTGTGACTGATGATTCCGTCAGGGTTAGAACATATCTTTACACGACCAGGTTCTACCATGACAGCTATCATGATTTATTATGTGTATACCAAACAAATGTGGATACAGATCAATATTTGACTGATACTTGATCACGGATTCGAGTGTGATCAAAAAAATCTACTATACTTGTAGCCGAGAAAGAAGGTTATCTACCAACTGAATAACTCTAAAAACTTTGTTTATTACCTAATCTTGCTGTACTATACGTTTTCGAGTGATACAGTTGCGTTTCTCACCGTCAATCTCGTATTCAAAAATCATAATACCTTCAAAATGCCATTGGTATAATAATATGAGATTTGTATATTCAGAAAAGAATATTATTTGTATTTGTTATGTTGGTGGATGAATTTCTCATTCCGTGGATACAAGTTTTTGAGTTACTTTTTGTTTAGCCTCCCTCAGTGGCTCAGTAAGCTAAGGCACCGCTTCAGAAACTTACGTCACCGTTGGGCGTTGGTTCGAGTCCAGTATAAGGCATGGGTTTGTGTAAACGTCCATTCACTTATCATCACTTCATAGTTTCATCATCACCTGCTCATTCTCACCCCCGTATAACCTAGCTGTTGGTGGGGTCGTCCAAACAATAATCATCATCTTATTCTATATTCATATTTGATTTATTCTGAAGAATACCTAATTTTAGTGGTTTTCTGAACAAATAAATTTTATAATTTATAATTTGTTTCAAGACTGCATTTATACTAAGCTATTCGAAGTAGAAAAGTGGACATTGTTTTGCGTGACGTATTTTATTTAGGACCAGAATAGAACAATGAAGCTGAAAACATTAACATTGTTGCATTGATAATATATAACACTGGAAGATTGAAGTGGAACCGAGATCAGTTCGGTCAGCGAATAGAGTCCATAGAATATGTCAAGTATAAACATTGTCGTTCTTTGCATTTCCCTTTGAATAAAATGCAAATGAGCTATTGCGAACCAAAAATAAAAAAACTACTTGAAAATAGATAAGTGCAGGCATGTACAGTACGCCTATATAGGTATAAATCGAGTGCTACTGCTCAACTGTATTTCTATACATACTGGCTATGCTTGTAAAGTATGGACATCATATTTATTAACTCTTCAAATGGTATATACTCGAGGGAAGTTATAGAAATGCATGTCTGAATTATCTAATATTCTATTTGAATTATTATAATATGAAGTGGAATTATTACTGGGTAAACTCTCAACATAGGATAACGTGTCTAGGGTCTGGCTTCGTATGAACTCTGACCTTTCACATGATGACGTAATAGATTACCTGTGTGCCAGTATATGGAAATCAAGTGAATTATGTATTACGGATTTCGAAACAATTTTTACCGCCTCGAATTATTGTGCTGGCTATACACTACTTCATTTCATGTTTATATGCAAGTTAGAAAGAACTTTAATCTTCAATCAGCCGAGATAATTTTTCGTGTACCTCAGAAGATTTGTGTTTCTTAAAATTTCCCAAATATATAAACATTTACTACTTTTATTATACAGTCGGAAAACGATTTATTAGAATCGATTCAGCCTGGAACGGTAAACATGCTGACAAACACTTCGATTTTGGACAAAAACGATCCGATTTGTCTTTAATGGATCCGATTTGGCTTTAAACGATTCGGAGTTTGGATTAGCGTGCCTGGCGCTTTAAACCAACAAGGCTGTGTGAACAAACAAATATGGCCGGCGCTCTTCGATTTGCAAACTGTTTTACTGAAACGATTCAGGGTCTCGTGATGAACGTGAAATATTTGACCGACGCCAATATATCTTATTATCAGTACAGTACGTCGTTCAACACAATATCATAAAGTGGAATATCTGAAACCTTCCTATAGCTATTTCAGTCCTGATAAACCTTTTTTCAGCTGTCTGATAAACCTTTTTTTATCTGTTTGATAAACTCTTTGTCATTGAGAAGAAAAAAAAATACTCGTGTGACTTTTCTATATTTATTCATTTACTTATTTATTCATTCATTATTATCATTTCCAATATAATATAAATTAGAAGCACACAATATTGATTATATCATTACTATATGCTATATTTCTATCGTATTGAAAATAGTAATAATATAACTTGATTTTACCTATATGTAGGTCTATAGCCCATATATATACATATAGACCATATGTTTATAAATAACATATTTTTCGAGTATCAGAAATCATATTCCTAAATATGATTTGTATACAAATCTGAGTAATTGGGTTTCTACTTCCAAGTGGAATGATAAATCAGATCGCGCTGTGGAGAACAGCAGACACAAACACAAAAAATAACAAAATAAAAAAGTAGCTTATACAAAGACCAATTTCGTTCTATGTACAGAATGGAAATCGTCGATATACGCTAACTCAATAAATGCACCTTTCCAATATCGGTTCGAAGATATACAGGTATTGCAACGAGACATATGCAGACAATGTATTACAATGCATTGCACATATCTAACCTTGCACATGTCATTTAGTCATGTCATGGATGCATTTTACGACTATCGCCATCCTCATTGCAAACGTGAAAAAAAGCAAGTCCATATCTCTTTCTCTCTTTCTCAGCTTTCACTGGATATGTCTACTAAAGGCCACATATCATAACTATCAAAATGGTCTCAAGACTAGAATACGTTCTCATAAACTTGCCCATTAAATCATGTCACCCTCATGTAGGCCTATCTAATATATTATCATAATGTGCCCTTCTTTACCTTGAGATTGGAGGTCTGTATACGACTCTACCTCTACGATTATATCACTATACAGGCCTTTACTATATTATAAATTACATTCACATTCAGGCCATGTTCGCTCTAAACCACAAAAAGAGTCCCGTACATGCCATATCGGTGACATGCTGAAAATAAGAACGAATTTGTTCTCTTGTTTCTAGAGATACATATCAGAAATTTCTCACGAAGTAACGAGCCAAAAGATTATCACCTTTGACAAAAAAATAGTTGTGAAATGCGAACGGCGTGTACGCAGGCGCGACAGGAAGATCGTTGTCAATCTTCAATAAATAATGTATTCGTAAATTAGGGATTATTTCACGTGGCCCGGCGAGATGGTAATGATATTGTGGTGTATTCGAACGAAAAGGAAATGACATCACATCCGTTTTGGCACTGGTTACACGATGGTTGGTTAGTACATGCATGTCGGACGACCGTGCACGATTCACTTGGCGCACCTAATACATGTACCTACTCCTACTCACAGCGGTTTAATGATAATCCTGTACCACGTTATAATGCTGGGAGATAACGTTTTAGGCCTACTTGTGCTGGTAATTATTTCGATGATTTATGCAGTTTTGGTTGTGGGTCTGAAGGATGAGAGTTCGTCGATGGACGACGCCTTTGCGAAATTGATTCATTGTATTATCATATTTATCAGATCCGGAATAAGTTGTTTGGAGGGATATAATATTTCTAATTCAAACGAAATTTCAAACTTGGATTTTGTATAAACTAGGAAAACGCCATATATGTGTTGTTAGACAAGCGGATAGTAATAGTATGGGTAAAAATGGGTAAAAACTGCTTCGAGTGGTACCAATTAAGAACATTTTATGTTTATTCTTCAAAATGGCTGAACCTATCAAGCTGAAAATTTCCATAAATGTGTATCAAAATGTAATTCAACTTCACGCAAAATTTCATTTTTTTGGAATATAAAAATATTTTCTTTTTTTTTCGCTGTGTTATTCTAATGGGTATTTTTGAAATTTCTGAAATTCATAAAAAAAAGTTACCACTCGATAATGCCACAAAACTATACAGATGTGAAATAGATGAGGAACCTTAATGAGAACAAGTTTTAAGTTGATAGCTGTAGCCGTTTGACCTGTGGAGAACCAAAAAAAAAAAAAAAACGAACACCAATTTTTTCAGTGTGTCAAATTGAATCCTCGCTAAAGCTCGTCTGATAAGGATGAACCTGGAATAATTATTCAATGAAATGAATCACAAACATGCAAGAAATTTAGGGGTCAAAAGTGAGCGGAGGAATGAGGTCAAAGTACCCCTATAACGTATACCCGTCGAGCATCCATCATCGTACGTTATACCAACTGCTCAGAAGTATCAGAATTATCGTCATTTAAAATAAAATGATTTTAACAAATAAATCTAAAATTTCAACATTAATCAGTCCTTGAAAATATTAGACGTGTGTGCTATTACTATAATTGATAGTAAATAGGAACTTATCCCACTAGAAACACACAACATACTAGAAAACCACATGAAAAACAAAAGTGATTTACACTACATTTTGAAAAATATCCGCCCAAGTGTCCCATCATTGATAGTTATAGCTTACAAACACTATATTCAGCACTGAATTAAGGCACAAGTCCAATAGCATCGAGCTTATACGGCTCAAAATATTTGAAGTGTGCCAAATCTTCAAGGGGGACCTATGGAAATTTTTAACAACTAACAAATAAAAAACGAGATTTTTAAACAACTATTATATATAACGTTGTATTAATGAAACATTATTCAATTTTGTATACATTCGTATTGTATAAACACACCACAATATACTAGATATTCACACGAAATACAAAATTACAGCATTTTTTCCCAAATTCAATTTTGTATACATTCCTATTGTCAGAATGTCATCTGATGTAATAGAGTATTAAAAATAACACTCTAAACACATTTATCTGAAACTATGTATATGAATTGTTCAAAAAGAAAATGGGGGAGTGGGAAGAGAACGATAATAATTTCCGATTCTAGGAAAGCAAAATATCTCGACACGACCCACATTCACACAAACAAACAAAACAAACAAAACGTAAACAGAACAAATACCAGTTCAATCCACAAACCACAACATATGAATTCACAAGATGAAAAACACTACCTCATGAAATAAAAATACTGTCCATGCACAATTTATAATAATTATTTGCAGAATATTAATGAGAAGATGAAACGTCATACGTAATAGAAATGACATAAGTCAGATAATATTATTGTGGCAGTTTCGAATCACAGTTACCACCTCCTCGATATTTGCAATCGAAACACGTTTGTCACGTGACGTCTCGTCTGATGTGATTACAAATACATTAAGTCATAGGCAACAATTATGCATTGATTGAATAATAAAAGCTAATGATGCATGCAATATCACACATGACGGTCACAGACCAAAAACCAGCCCTATACAACACATTACAGGCACAAGGCCTATATATATATATATATATATATATATATATATATATATATATATATATATATATATATATATATATATATATATAAATGCATGTATCTGTACGGCTAGCCCCAGGAAGTGTACATTTGTCCTCCAGGATCCGGTCTTTCTCTGTGTCGTGACGTAGACATCACTCGATTATGTACATGTTTTCATACAGAATCGGTGATGCCCACGTCATGTCTCTTGATATCTGGAGAACAAAAAATGGATTGTTATTTTTTCAATTGACTTGTAGATTTGTAGTTTCCTTAAAAATTAGGAACGTAAATATCGTCATCATTGATTAAAATCCGGTTTCAGGGTTATGATGTCCTTTAAACAAACGCATTCCTGGTGGTGTCTCAACTGGTACCATTCTCAACTCGTACCATTCTTAGCTCGAATTCGTCTCAACTGATCCGATTCTCAACTGGCACGATTCTCAACTCGCACCATTCTCATCTCGGAACATTTTAGGCTCATTCTATTCCAACGTCATCTCAACTGGTAAGATTCTTGACCCACACGATTCTAGACTCGAATTCGTCCCGACTTTTTCGTTTCTCAAGTGGTACGATTCTCAACTCACACCATTCTTAACTCGTACCATTCTTAGCTCGAATTCGTCTCAACTGATCCGATTCTCAACTGGTACGATTCTCAACTCGCACCATTCTCATCTCGCACCATTTCAGGCTCATTCTATTTCAACGTCGTCTCAACTCGCACCATTCTCATCTCGCACGATTCTCAACTCGCATCATTTTAGGCAATAAATGCTTTTAACTGGATGTTGCGAGTTGAGACGTAGCACACATTCCTTGTCCACGTGCGCAAGGATGACTAAGCCACGAGCGACCTGGCTCTGGACGGCGGCTCGGACGACTAATTATGTGCGCCGCGAATCAATAGGGGGTAGAATGATTTGCCTAATCGAAATGTTCTGTGCTCACTGCTCACCTAGCTCAGTCGGCAAGATAACAATAAAAACTCATTGTCCTCGCGACCATCATTAGTCACTCTCCTGTTCGCATCCCCCGACGTCCAGAACTAGCTTATCATAACATTATCAACGTTCCATTCAAATAGAATGCGGAATATCGTGATAATTAATCTTCCCATTTCCTTGCTGCCAAACGTCAATTAAGAATGTATATTATATATTTTAATAAAATTGTTATGAATTAATCAATGGAAGGAACATCGATTTTAGTACGATGCGAGTAGCAAACATATGTCCGTATAGATAGGACCATGGATGAAAGAGTTGAAAAAGTCTATGGGAGTCGATTTAGCCGACTTTCAGTTTATTGTGATAACTTTTTGAATGGTTTGAGATATCGAAATTCTAATGTAGGAAGCACAGATGTTTTCAATACGGTACCTTCAAGATTGAATAAGTAATATAAGTGATAACTATTAGTAACTAACTAGTAATAACTGATTGTCTAGCGTTTACAGCTGAAAAAACACATTTTTAACAGTATACCCTACGCCTACAATTATGCGATATGGGATTATTAGTCATTACTTACACCATCTCGAAGGTATTGAAAATATCTGTGTTTCCTCTTTATTAGAATTCCGATATCTAATACCGTTCAAAAAGTATCAACAAAAAACTTATACTTCGCCAAATCAACTCCCATGGAAGAATTGTATAGCTTATGAGCTGATTGCTGTGTGAATTAGTGTTGACGACCGGCGTCTTCGGATAAGCTCATTAAGTTGTACTTCAACATCTAGTATGTACGCAGCGCCACTGTACTAAAATTTCGGTCAAGTCATTTGGCAGTAATTATTGTTGACTTTATTCATTGGCTGGGTCTGATATGGCGAAATAATATTTTCAGTGTAAATTATGTTCATAAATCTATGAAATATAAATATGGAGTCAGGGTTAGGTTGAGGGTGCATACACAAATCGAGAATTCACCTACACTAATTTTTTTTCTAGGTTTAAAAACCAGTGTAATTGAATGAAAAGTTCACATACCCAAGATAATTGTATGCTCTTCAATTAATATGACATTCTATTCCAGTGAAGTCAATCAGTTTTAAGATAATACGTCAATGAATAAAAAGAATATGATGAAATTCATTGACGCATTATCTTTAAATTGATTGAATTCACTGAAATAGAATCTCATATTGATTATTGAAGAGCATAAAATTATCTTGGAGATGTGAACTTTTCATTCAATCACACTGGCTTTTGAACATGTTTTTTTTTGATAACATCGAAACTTGATACAAAATCATTGTTCCCCTATTAAGGCTAAGGATGAGAGTAGGATCGTTTGGACGGGGCACCACAAGGGCGATCTTACCACCACATTTTATTATTATTTTAAAGTAAAGCAATGAACTTTGACACCAGGTCTACGCTGTCTGTGACCACACTTCTTCGCCGCAGATAAAAGTCTTCAGTTGTCGAAAGTCCGGAACACATAAATATAAACTTTTTTTGCGATACATAGTTTGGTAATTTTTGAATATTGAAAAAATTAGTGAATGTGAATTTCTAGATTTGTGTAAGCACCGTGCATGGACCCCCTTGAGTTACTGTGGGTAGAACTTTCGATTTCTCAATTTCATCCTTTGACATTAAAATTTCAAAGAATGTTGTGATTGTTCTGATATATTTTCCACTGAGTTTGAAGAGATTTGAATTGGTGGTTTTCATAAAAAATAATTTATAACATGGGGAAAATGACTATTATGATGAGATGAAAGTTTGGCAATCAAAATCTATAGGTTGCATGGAATAACGAACGATATGGCTATGTGAATGAAGTGATATAAATGAATGAATAAAAAAGGTTAATTCATTTGAAAATCAAAGTGTGCAACTTTCGAGTACATTCTATATAAATACCTCACCCATCTTACAAGTCATATGCTGCGTTTTCCTAGTTTAAAATATCGTAGTACATTTGTGTTTTACCCGTTGTGCCAAAAGGAGTGAGATCCAAAGTGGTAAATATCTCATAGCTATATGGTTATTACACCCACTCTCATATGTATAGCCATAAAGTACAGTATCACTACATCAGGGCTCTGTTCAACTATTTATATCGTTGTTGTTGAAAAATATCTCTGTTGATTGGAGATATTTATGTGCGAGAATTCGAGGGGTTATGAAGATGATATATTTGGTAAGAAATGTGTGATAGATTAAAGTATTCGTTCAATTTCGATATTTTGGATCGATTTTGTTTTTTGGGACCCCGATTTTATATCGAATTGAAGTATATTTAATATTATATCAATTGGATATCGGAACAATGATCGTTATCGATTTAAGAATTCAAATCTAGATATCTAGGATACATGTTCATATCTGCTTGCGGAGATTTGGTAACCGATAATTATAGGCCTAATTTGTTTCGGTTCGATATTTTCGATATCAATTTAACCGTGCAATTACGTATTTTTATATTTTTAATTTCGGTATCGTTTGCCAGTTTCCTATCGAGATAGGCTATAACTCAAATAAATATATTTCATGATAGGCCTACTTATTGGTATTACTGATTCATTTAACAATGATTGCAATTTTAATAATATACAATAAAATGAATGCTGTGATATGCAATACTTGAAGTAAGGCATGAAGAAGGGAAAGAAAATAATGAGTGATGAAAAATCATTAATCTAGTCAAGACGTTCAACGCATTTTTGGTGTCTAACCCAAAACTAGCAAACAACACTGGATGTGTTATTACATGAAAACCAGATGGAGTCAAGGTGTAGCTCTACATCCAACCTCCTTAATCTATGGCTCTATAGTCTACACCATCTAGGCCGTTAACAGCCCATTTACAGGCAAAGATGCACCAAACTTTATCTCCATAATATGAGATGGACGATCTCAAGTTTACACCACGAAGGGATAAACGACCTGGAAAGTGGTGAAGGTATATATATTTAAGAACGTAAAAAAAAGTCTCCATCTATGTATATATATAAAGTGCGTACAATATAAGATTTTGACCTCACAATGTGGTGTTTACGTGAAACTGGGAGTCGAGCCAAGGACCTTGGGATGATCATGAGTGAGATTTGTGAAAATATGTATCTCTGCCAAACGTGTGTGATGTTAAACGCGGGGGGAGGGGGGGGGGGGGGGTAAAGATGTGTCTCAACAGCTGGACCGGTGACGGTTATTGCCCTGACTGTTTTAGAAGTGAAAGATGCGGGACTTTTTCACCACAGCACTTGTCAAGCTATTTAATTAGTACAGTGATTGATTTAGTGTATTTAGGTCAAGGTTTTTTTCACCTTTCTATCCAATTCTTATACCTTATAATAAATTAGGAAAACGCCATATATGCGTTGTTAGACGAGCGGATAGTATAGTATGGGTAAAAATGGGTGAAAACTGCTTCGAGTGGTACCAATTTAGCACATTTTATGTTTTTTCTTCAAAATGGCTGACCTGATCAAGCTGAAAATTTCCAGTAATGTGTATCAAAATGTAATTCAACTTCACGCAGAATTTCATTTTTCTGGAGAATGGAAATATTTCCTTTTTTTCCGCTGTGTTATTCTGATGAGTATTTTTGAAATTTCTAGAATTCATAAAAAAAGTTACGACCCGATAATGCCACAAAACTATACAGATCTAAGTTAGATGAGGAACCATAATGAAATAAAGTTCGAAGTTGATAGCTGTGGCCGTTTGACCTGTGGAGAACCGAGAAAAAAACATATATATAAAAAAAAAAACGAACACCAATTTTTTTCAGTATGTCAAATTGAATCCTGCTAAAGCTCGTCTAATGAAATTGGTGATTTTGTCATCAAAGATGACAAAATGTAATCAAGATGAAATTGCACGGTACTATTATGCCTACAGTGTATATCCGTCTCTCGTGATTATCACTGCAAGAAAAAACGAGAATTCGATAGATGTGTATTGACTATTTATAGCATGAATGCATACTCGATACGCTCGGCCCAATTTCTTTCGATCTGGTTGAACCAGAGCTTTTCTCAAATCGAATAGTTTTTAATGTGAGCTATCGTAAAAAAAATCCACAATTGATTCAGGTAAATTTTTGTTTTTCATCAGAACGTACAGTGTTTCTTATCGATACCAATTAAATGTACTCTAAAGAAAAGTACACATTTTGAAAAAACAAATTCAACACTTCGGATGTTGATTATATATAAACAGGATACGTTTCTCCTCCCCTCACCTTCTTTATAAATGCGTCAAAAAAATACATAATTATAGCGTTCCACTGGATACACAAAGTACGTAAATTCAAGTGTAACTTATTAACAGTGCGTGTACGGTACATTTTCAAAATAATTTATTACATCCTAAGTTATACTCTATTCAAATTATCAAATAAATGTATCCAATATTTACGCTTCAGTATCATTGTTAAGGATGAATATTATTCAAAGTGATTAACACGTGTAGGTAGTGAAGTGATATTCTATTTTTTTTTTTCTAATAATATTCATCGCTAACATTAGACCTACCACTTTTGAACTTTTTTTTTTCTCATCATTATTTTTGTCGAGAAATATAATACTTTTATTACGTCTAGCAGGTTTCGCCAAGACCTTTTAACACCAGAGAGCTCTTGCGAAGAGTGGTCCTAATCTGAAATAGATTTATATAACTACTATTATATATAGGTAGTATAAAACGAAAATAATTTATATAAAACCCTAGTATATATATATATATATATATATATATATATATATATATATATATATATATATATATATATATATATATATATATATATATATTATATATATATATATATATGTATATATATATATATATATTTATATATATATATATATATATATATATATATATATATATATATATATAAATATATAGGCCTATACATCGTTATTTACAATACCCATTAGCGGTATTTAAATTATACAGATCGCTTTAAAAACGCATGCCATGATAAGTGCAAATCAACTCTAACAGAAAACTTTAGTTTGAAACGATTAATAATTGAACGTATAGAATAATTACATTATTCACATATTAAACAATTGTATGTAAAAGTTTGACATGCGTGCACGAAGTACACCTTGTCTGACCTCCCCTAACCCGACACGACTGGCAGGGTCCTCCACACCAGGGAAACAGGAACACAGGAATATGCAAATGAATATCAAACTAGAATAATGACACATGCATATGTTCGTGTCAATTGTTAACCGTATATTCAGACCAATAAGGCTTATCCTTATAAGCCTACCGCACAAGTAGGAGATAATCAACACAAAAGAGTAATAACTCAAAAATGAGTAGATATATTTGATATATATACATGCATGTCTAATGGGGAATATTATCGACGGAAGAATATATCCCACATATATATATATATATATATATATATATATATATATATATATATATATATATATATATATATATATAGGTGGTATATTTTAGCCATGACATAAAAAATGCGTCTCGACCGGGATACGTCTTCCCGGTCGAGACGTATCTTTTATGACATGGCTAAAATATCCCACACATCTCGATATTGGATCGTATCCAAGAAGTCTAATGATCGCACATATATATATATACATACACACATATATATATATATATATATATATATATATATATATATATATATATATTAATGATCGCACATATATATATATACATATATATATATATATATATATATATATATATATATATATATATATATATATATATATATATATATATATATATATATATATATATATATATATATATATATATATATATATATATTTGAATATATTCACAAGTACAAATGAATATAAATAAATATAAATAAATGTGAATGAATGTAAATGAAGAGATATATGTGATATCTACATGCATGTCTAATAGGGAATATTATCAATGGAAGAATACGCCCATGTGGGTATAGGCCTCCAGGTCAATACCCCGGAAATTTCAAAATTTCCTATATTTTTTTACCAATTGTCTCACGGTACCTCAAGCAGAGCCTTCTATTCCTATAAACTTGTGTTGTTTTTGTATTTTGAATCTTGTATTCTTTTGTATATTGTTGTCAGCATAAATAATTCTGCTCTTGACGAAGGCAGCCATAGCGAAATATCGAGCATTCATTATTAGTTCAAAAAACGATTAAAATACCTTATATATAATAATTTTCGTACGTACATGTATATTCTGTATGGACCGGGATTCGAACCTGGGATTTTTGAATGGTTGGTTCAATTCTCTCCCAACTGAGCTAAAAAGACAACTATTCTAAGTGATTCCATATTCACACAAATTTGTATCATCGATCCGTTTGGATTGTAAATATTTCATAAAATTGCACATTTATGTAAATCGAGTAAATGGAACACGACGTTGTATGATTTATTATTTATGGGCTCTTGACCCCCGTAATAAGTTTGTTGTTGTCCGAGTTCACGCGAGCCCGGCGTGGCAACAAGTACACATCACGCCCGTGACGTGGGTTATGACGTCATCGAAACTTCGCCTGCCCACTTCGGAGTCCGTATGCCGCAACAAACGTGTCCTCGTTCACAATCAGTTGCTTAACGACCCCACAAACAACAAGGTTATACGGGGGTACGAATGAGCGGGTGATAATGAAACGATGAAGTGATGATTGTGAAAGGATGTTTACAAAAACCTCATGAGGGACTCGAACCCACGCCCAACGACCACTTCAGCTTTTACCGCTAGCGGTAGTTGACTGAGGGCCCATATTACCAATAATAAAAATGTGTTAATTGAGCTAATTAATCAATTGCAGTACACAAATAACATTGGTAACCAAGGGTAATAACAAGCTAATCCACTAATTATCGCTTAATCAACAAATGTATTATTCGTAAAACGGTCCATGAGTATATGAAAGTGACTGGTAAGTGTTTAAAATTATTCATTTCAGAAAAATACATTTTAAAATCGACATTTTGCACTGTGAATATGTTTTACTGCGTGCCAGTGGTGTCCATTAGGACCATGGTGTACAACAAATCGCCAAGTTTCAATGTCAACTAAACAAGAAGCTTCATAATTTGCTCTTGCATTAGTAGTTCTAACTGTGCGACTAGCAAGATAGGCTATACTTGTAGTTGTATCCACGATAGGCAGATGGATAAATCTTCATTCATGTATACTTGTATCCAGGACTTGATTTGTCAATGAAAAGGAACCGGAACGCACTTCAAAGTTAACCATCCCTTCTACTGCCTCCTCTCCTCTCGCCTCCCCCCCCCCCCCCCTCATCCGCTCTCCAACAACCACCACAACAACAAAATATCATGGACAAAATATAACAGATGAATTATTTTGGCCCTGAAACGTACTTAAAAGAATGTACTCGAAATTATTATCATCTTTATTGAGCGATAGTTATAACAAATAATAATAATAAAACAATCTCGGAATGGGAAAATATTTATTTGTATGTAAAAAATTATATTGCATGGCAAAAGTATTAGCGAATGAATGAAAACTCACCCTATCTTCGGTTTTTCTCATTTTAAAACTAGAACGTGCGTACCGGTTTAGAAAAAGGAACCGGAACGCCGTTCCGGTGCGTTCCGGTACAAATTAACCACTGCTTGTATCCACGAAAGAAGGTCGTCTACCTACATAACTATCACAAATTAGTTATATTTGTGTATTAGAATTAAGTAAGTTTTGACGATTAGAAACTCTACTACATCGTTCCAACAATAAGGCTCAAAGCAACGATTTTAATGCATTTATTTATTTCAAAATGATTTATAAAATGTTTTATTCAAAATAATTGAAATAGGGTCCAAATGATCCTAATTCCATTCACAGCCTCAATTGGGGAACAATGATTTTGTATCAAGTCGAGATACTGATGAAAAAAAATTACCCAAGTTTGTACAATTATCCAGTTGGTAGACAACCTTCATATTTGATCACACTTAGATAGAACAAAACAATAGTTTTCTTACTAAAAAAAACAAGAAAACAACAAATAAATAAATAAGATGAAAAATCACTCACATTTCTATAAAAATAAAATTCATAATAAAAATAAATAAAATAAAACTCTTACTCCACATCCCTGTGCTACGTTCCAATAGAACAAATTCAAATAGGAAGTAAAATATAATTCTCCAGCATGATTGCACACGGGATTTCCTTTTCTAATATGCACTAAGTGTGGATAAACTCATCACTTATCTGCGTATAGCTCGCACGCTATGCACAGCGTCAAGGCGTCCAACGTTCGCCTAGCGATTGATTGCCACATGCCGCTAGGAATATGCGTGCACCCTATTGGCTAATCAAGAAGATGTGGGTGCGTCCGGTAAGCATGCTAGCGATGAGTGACCTGAGATTATACCCCTTTACTACCCTTCACTACCCCACCCTGAAATCTACCTTCAACTTGCAACCGAACCATACTGCCTATTCTCACACTGCCTACGCTATCTGTATACACTCTTTTTGTCTCACACTGCCTACCAAGTCTTAGGTTTTCGTTATTATTGAATGTTTATCCCCTGTATTTAGATCAAGTTTAGTTGAAAAAGGCTTAGGCCCGGTTTTACGGATCTTAGTTAAGTGCTAATCCACTAACTACTTGTTAAAGGTACGAAAATATCATATGTAACCAATGGTGATAACAAGTTAATCCGCTAACTATTGCTTAATCCACTAACTATCGATTCGTAATACCGGCCCTTATACTGAAATATATTCAAAAGGAAAGTTATATTTTACTGTTCATTCTACCAAATTTTCATTTATCAATTAGATTTTTTTTTAATGAAAAAAACAACGTGTTTCATTTTTCGAACTTATCACCAATAGCTGTGAGGGAAATAAAGAATAAAATGCGATTTTTTTACATTATGGGGTGTCGGTAGGTAGTGTATAGGCACTATGAAACAAAATATGACCAAAATGGGATGCAGAGTGGGGGAAGTTGAGAAAACGACTTCGTAGGCAGTGTGAGACAAAAACGGTGTCCAGGTAGCGTAGCAGTATAAGAATAGGCAGTGTGAGACAGAAACTGTGTACAGGTAGCGTAGGCAGTATAAGAATAGGCAGTGTGAGACAAAAATGGTGTACAGGTAGCGTAGGTAGTGTGAGAATAGGCAGTGTGAGACAACAATGGTGTACAGGTAGCGTCTGGGCAGTGTGAGAATAGGCAGTGTGAGACAAGAATGGTGTACAGGTAGCGTATAGGCAGTGTGAGAATAGGCAGTGTGAGACAAAAATGGTGTACAGGTAGCGTAGGCAGTGTGAGAATAGGCAGTGTGAGACAAAAATGGTGTACAGGTAGCGTATAGGCAGTGTGAGAATAGGCAGTGTGAGACAAAAATGGTGTCCAGGTAGCGTATAGGCAGTGTGAGAATAGGCAGTGTGAGACAAAAATGGTGTCCAGGTAGCGTATAGGCAGTGTGAGAATAGGCAGTGTGAGACAAAAATGGTGTACAGGTAGCTTATAGGCAGTGTGAGAATAGGCAGTGTGAGACAAAAATGGTGTACAGGTAGCGTATAGGCAGTGTGAGAAAAGGCAGTGTGAGACAAAAATGGTGTACAGGTAGCGTAGGCAGTGTGAGAATAGGCAGTGTGAGACAAAAATGGTGTACAGGTAGCGTATAGGCAGTGTGAGAATAGGCAGTGTGAGACAAAAATGGTGTACAGGTAGCGTATAGGCAGTGTGAGAATAGGCAGTGTGAGACAAAAATGGTGTACAGGTAGCTTATAGGCGGTGTGAGAATAGGCAGTGTGAGACAAAAATGGTGTACAGGTAGCTTATAGGCAGTATGAGAATAGGCAGTGTGAGACAAAAATGGTGTACAGGTAGCGTAGGCAGTGTGAGAATAGGCAGTGTGAGACAAAAATGGTGTACAGGTAGCTTATAGCAGTGTGAGAGATAGGCAGTGTGAGACAAACGGTGTCCAGTAGCGTAGGCAGTGTGAGAATAGGCAGTGTGAGACAAAAATGGGGGTACAGGTAGCGTAGGCATGTGTAGAATAGCATGTGAGACAAAATGGTGTACAGTAGCGTAAGCAGTGTAAATAGCATGTGAGACAAAATGGTGTCAGCGTAGCTCTAAGCAGTGTGAGAATGAGCACGTGGAGACAAAAATTTGTACGGTAGCTTCCATAGTCAGCTGTGAGATTTAGCGAAATCGTCGAGACAAAATGTCATCAGTAGTCGAGATGTAAATGCAGTGTGAGACCAAATGTTCATGTAGCTTAAGGCAGTGTAGAACTTTTTGTCAATGACAAATGTACAGTTAGCGTTTTTTTGAAGAATATCTGTGATAAATGGTTGTAAAAAGCTTTAGAAATATATAAAAAAAAGTATTTTACATCATTTCCATTTATGTATAGGCTTGTAATAGGCAGGAGACAAAATGGTTACAGGTTACGTAGCAGTGACATAAGTGTGAGGACAAAATGTGACAGGAGCTTCTAGGGGTGTGGATAGGCAGTGTGAGGACAAAAATGAACAGTAGCTATAGAAATGCGAGATGGGCAGTGGGGAAAAATTTGCCGAAGCGATTAGTAGGCAGTGTGAGACAGGCAGTGTACATGGTGCAGGTAGCTTATAGGCAGTGTGAGAATAGGCAGTGTGAGACAGAAACGGTGTACAGGTAGCGTATAGGCAGTGTGAGAATAGGCAGTGTGAGACAAAAATGGTGTACAGGTAGCGTATAGGCAGTGTGAGAATAGGCAGTGTGAGACAAAAATGGTGTACAGGTAGCGTAGGCAGTGTGAGAATAGGCAGTGTGAGACTCGACCACCGAATCCAGGGTATTCGCCCGCATGCCACGATAATTGAGTGTCGGAATAAAGAATGCCGAATCCGAATGTAATGCGTCAAAATGTGTAAACGTGTAGAACTGATAACATTGACTAATTCAGATTAATTCGATATGCTAACGAGTCAGAATATGATAAATGTAATAACGTTCGCTAATTTGAATTAATTCAGGAATCAAACTATACGAATCGTAATTTACATTAACAGCCCATGTCAATAAATTGATTATGCAATAATACATTTTTGATATGGGGAGTCTGGTGACGAGAAGTTGGAATAAATCATCACAAATATTATCATATTATGAATATTAAAATCATTGTGATACATAATAATATTATTTTGAAGTATACTAGGCCTCCCCCGTGAGTCATTCAGCTAAAGCACTCCCGTGGAAAATAAAGTCAAGTCAAGTGCGGGTTAGAGTCCCGCATTAGGAACGGGTATTTGTATAATAATTCATTAGTATAATTTAATTTCATCTGTGTACGATTCCTCGTTTCGTTATTTTATAATAATCCGCTTACTCTGCCCCTCTTATAACCCCTAGCTGCTAGTGGGGGTCATTAAGCTCATTACCAAAAAAGTGAGAATCAATAAATACCGTGACTATCTCGAATATTTCAGTCGAAATCCAAAATTTGTGATTTTAATTTTGGTGGAGGTGCCGTGTTTGATTTACAATTCTAGCTTTTTTCAAAAATGATCATTATCCTAAGGGAGACATATTTTTTTAGACATCTCCCTGAAAGTTACTAAACTTGTCTGAATGATATAACATGTTACTTCAATTACTGTATTATTGTATATTTTAATTCAACTTTTTCAACCAAGCTATTAAAAAAAGCCTATACATTTATATAAACCATATATATTACCAGTCTCCTATAACTTGGTTCATTAATACGTGTTTTAAATAAGTGATAATGTTTTTTTCCCCGTAGCTACAATATCAAGGTGAGCGCTAATGTTTGAGGCAATGTGGTGTCGTTTCTTGGAATTACTGCTAGAGGAAAGGAAACGACGAGTGTTGAACTCGGGACCTTGGCTACAAGTATTATAGCTGTCACTGTCATGGCAAACCCGTGCCGCCCAAGTGCACGGGTTCGCGCGGACGTTAATCCGATGACTAAGTTCGACCGAATAGAACTGCACATTTATTCGGAAAAGAATAATAGAATATTTCAATTAAAATGTATTGAACGTATTTATTTTGCTGATCGATTTTTAACTAGGAAAACGCCATATATGCGTTGTTAGACGAGCGGATAGTAATAGTATGGGTAAAAATAGGTAAAAACTGCTTCGAGTGGTACCAATTCAGCACATTTTATGTTTTTTCTTCAAAATGGCTGACCCGATCAAGCTGAAAATTTTCAGAAATGTGTATTGAAACGTAATTCAACTTCACGCAAAATTTCATTTTTTTGGAAAATGAAAATATTTTCTCTGTTTTTCCGCTGTGTTATTCTATGGGTATTCTTGAAATTTCTAAAATTCATAAAAAAAAACTGTTACCACTCGATAATGCCACAAAACTATACAGATCTAAGTTAGATGAGGAACTATATTGCAAAAAAGTTCGAAGTTGATAGCTGTAGCCGTTTGACCTGTAGAGAACCGACAAAAAAACATAACGAACACCAATTTTTTTCAGTATCTCGAAAAAAAAATACATAAGAACAAACACCACTTTTTTTCAGTATGTCAAATTGAGTCCTCGCTAAAGCTCGTCTAATAATGTATAGAGCCTGAACAGATATAATGCTTGATTCAAAGTAACACACTTACGTGGTTCCAGACACTTCACGGGTTCTTTCTGACCGGTTCACTTGTTTTACCGGGACGGAAAAACCGTGTAACCGTGCTGCTGTTTCACAGGTTGTACGTATTTTGAGGTTAATACGGCATGTGTTTAATAATATAAGTCATGAACTCAGTTTGGTGGAAAAAAAAAATGTATTCTTGAATATACTGGTTCTGATACTTATTTACGAGCACTTTAAATTCATGAAAAAACACTGCTAAGAAGTAAGAAGTAATATAGAATGATTAAGATAATAAATTGTATGGAGAATCGAATGATTCACGTGTAGTAATTAGTAATTAGTAGAGGAGTTAAATTTTTGTTCTATACGTCCAAATATATATATATATATATATATATATATATATATATATATATATATATATATATATATATATATATATGTATATGTGATCATTAAACTTTTTGGATACGATCCAATATCGAGATGTGTGGAATATTTTAGCCATGTCGTAAAAGATACGTCCGGGAAAAGATTCCCGGTCGAGACGTATCTTTTATACGACATGGCTAAAATATTCCATACATATATAATATATATATATATATATATATATATAGTGTAGTAGATACATTATATATATATATATATATATATATTATATATATATATTATATATATGTATATATATATATTATATATATATATATATATATATATATATATATATATATATATATATATATATATATATATATATATATATGGTGTGTGTGTATGTGTGCGAGAAGGCGCCGTATGCTGTATATAGCTATAATAACCCTTTAATCTCCGATCACACGTGTCACGTACAGGCAATTACACTTAGATCTGTGACGTCATGGCAAGCCACTACTTTTTCATCATTTCCTAATTCGACGGCTATTTTCAGAACTTCAACTTGCATGGTTACTAATCTCGTAGTCGAGGTTGAATGTGATTCGATCATTATATGAAAAAATCTATTGCGACACGTGGGATATATTGGTATTAAATAAATTAAATATATGAATTATTTTTAGGATTATGGTGTTTTTGTTTTTACTCACCGATGACGGAACTCTATGACTAATATCACCTTGATGATAATTTTAAAATTTGGAATAAAATGATTGGATGAGCGAAGCGGAGACCTAATTTTTCAGTACTCATTTTTTTTTTTCGGAGTGTGGCGGGGCACAGGTCAAACGAAAGTACTAAATCTAATTCGATTTAAATTTTAAATTTTATTTGAAAAAATGATTATGAATATTGATTGATTAGTTCTGATCAATTTTGACGTTGGTCTTTTTGACCAAATAATATTCATGAAATAAACCCAAAAGATGTCTTCATTTACATATATATATATATATATATATATATATATATATATATATATATATATATATATATATATATATATATATATATATATATATATATATATATATATATATATATATATATATATATATATATATATATATATATACATACCGTATATATATATAAATAGGCTTATATCGCTCAACTTGGAACGTAGGCCTATATGCTGTGTTTTTCTAGTACGATGTTCATATATTAGGTGTGTTGATTATTGTTATTATTGCACAGTTTCACGTAAGGTTATTTCAATGAACTGTTCCCTGTACAAAGGCCTATTCAAGTCATAAGGCGATAACGAAGTGGCCATGTATCGGTGATTGCATGATGATGGGAAACAGTCGGAACCTCTTCGGTTTTCTCAAATAATTAAACATTTCAATTTTAATCTGACGGTGAGAAAAACTTTTGTGAATTGATATCAGAAATATAATCGTTGGGGCATTGGTTTGAGCCAATAAGTTCATTATTTATACAAGTGACTGAAAGTGAATATTCATACAAAATCAATCACAGATGAGGGAAGGTGCTGTACGTGGTATTATGTGAGAACCTGAAGTTCGAGAAACATACGAGAAACATACGAGAAAAATCAATACATCAATACGGTTTACGTTGAAATCATTTTCAAAAGAAATGTTCGATCGGAAAAAGCGAGGGATTAGCAACTCTTGAAATCAGCTGTACACAAAAAAAAACTTCAAAAAAAACACCCGAGATCAACAAACTGAAAAAATATACAAAAACAACACAGAAATGAAAAAAAGGAAAAATGAAGAAAATCACAAGACATAAAAAAATCACCCGAGATCCCAAAAATCACTGAATCCAAAATAATTATAGGTAGAAAAATGGGAATCAAACGAATTGAAAAGAGGTAATTCGTGATTTCAAAATCAGAAATCAGGAGTACATCGAAATGTCTGGTTGTTAGTGAAATCCTAAAATGATTGAGGAAATGAGATGGGAAAATTTGGCGAAACGAAGACAAATAGAAAGAATGTGCAACTTTGTTGGAGTCAAGAATGAATATACAGGATGGGATGAATTAAGCAATAGAATTGGAAAGGGATTACAAAAAAGTACAAGAGGAGGGGTAAGAATGGAAGAGGAAAAACTGAATAGAGAAGTAGGTAAATATGGATTCATACAAAGAACGACGCGGGAATGGAATGAATTGGAAGAAGATATCAAGAATATAACGAAGATTGGTAAGAAAGAAAGCTAAGAAAATAGAGCTCTGAAGAGCTTTTTTCTTAGAGGAGAGCTAAGAAAAATAACAGAGTATAATTTTATTGAGTATGTTTGATTGTAATTTTATGAGAGTATCATTACCACCTGTTTTAAGAACAATCTGTAATGAGTAAATTAAATAACTAACTAACGAATTAACTACTCGGATCAAAATACAAGAATGATATTATTATTAATAAGTGAAAAACTTATAAACCATCAACGATATAATTTGCATATTCACATTGAACTTGATCACTGAAAACAGCCAAGGGCTAAAATGATGGAGAAGGACGAAGTAGGAGAAAGGGGAGGGGGTTCACCTTAGCTCAAAGAAGCGAACAGCTGTTGAATAGAACAACAATTTACACGATCTACCTGCCACTCATAACAAGAACTCGAATTATGTTTTATACATTTCTTCAAGATTATAAGAGAGACACATTCCTCGAACCATTCTAAAATATACAATTTATCTAATATTCCTATAAAGACTGCACATCACAATTCTCGGTTATCGTTTCAACACCTGACTATCAATCATTTGACCTTGAGAATGGGAAATCGTTAATAAGGCTGTCACGATTATTTTGTTGAAAATTGAAGGACCAAGTCATCATTTCATCATCAATATTATTATGTTCCCAACATCAGAGTTACCTGCATAGTATCGTCATGAGAGGAATCTTCAATGCCTTCATGAAATCACTAACACAGCCCGAGAATATGACTGAAGCTGATGCAAGCCATCGATAAGACGCTATGCCCAAACAATTTTTTTTTTTTTTTTTTTTCAATAAAATCGAAACTTGATACAAATACTGCTTTAATAATACTAATAATACAATATAATACTACAATAATACAATTCGTACAATAATACAATTCGTAATAATGCAAATAATACTTTGATATAAAACAAATACTGCAGATACCATGCATGATAACACAGATACATGCATACATGCATGACAGACACACTAGATCAACATGTTGGAGGGTAATAATATGCGATGTGATCATTTCTCTCACTCTATTGAATTATTTTCTAACTCCCTCTCCCTCACTTGCACTCTCACCACTCTCTCTCTCTCTCTCTCTCTCTCTCTCTTTCTCTTTCTCTTTCTTTCTTTCTCTTCCCCACTCTCTCTCTCACTCTCTCTCTCTCTCTCTCTCTCTCTCTCTCTCTCTCTCTCTTCCTCACTCTCTCTCACTCTCTCTCTCTCTCTCTCTCTCTCTCTTTATCTCTCTCTCTCTCACTTTCTCTCTCTTTCCCTCTCTCTCACTCTCTCTCTCTCTCTCTCTCTCTCTCTCTCTCTTTCTTTTTCTCTTTCTCTCCTCTCTCTCTCTCTCCATAGAATAAAGAAATACATTATTTCTTTATTCTATGCTCTCTCTCTCTCTCTCTCTCTCTCTCTCTCTCTCTCTCTCTCTCTCTCTCTCTCTTTCTCTCTCTCTCTCACTCTCTCCCTCTCTCTCTCCCTCTCTCTCTCCCTCCCTCCCTCTCGCTCTCTCTCGCTCTCTCTCTCTCTCTCTCTCTTCTCATGCTCCGTTCTTCTTCTCCAATAGATCTAGTTAGTAGCAGAAGACTAATCAAATATTAGCGCTGAGAGAGATAACATACATATATGAATTAAATTAATAAAGAGAGCATTCTTTTCAATTCCAGTTTGTGTGGTTTATATTGGACATCCTTTATAAGTAGACCCACTATCTATGAATGATTGATTTTCAAGGAACAAAAATCGTTATCCTTAATCGTTACAAACTGATTATATATATATATATATATATATATATATATATATATATATATATATATATATATATATATATATATATATATATATATATATATATATTTATTTATATATATTTAAACATGATGAGAAATAAATATTCTTCAACTGAATCCAAAATTTGCATTAATTTATGATGGCATTGATAGGCATTACATAAATATATACATCTCAAGTTCATAGAAGTAGGCCTATATATTAATTTCCATGAAATGTGCGTCAATTATATAAACACACAACAATATTAATGATTCCCCAACAGATGCTTTGCCTTTCATACTTGAATATTATTAGACTGTATATAATATGTACAATGAATAATGCAATTCTAGTTTCACTTGAAATAAGCACAGTTCTGGGGTGGTAAGATCGCCCTTGTGGTGCCCCGTCCAAACGATCTCATCTTTCATACAAAACCTCAATTGAGAAATAATGATTTTTCAATGTTATAGCCTAAACAAAAAACTTCGAAATACATGAATTGGTTCCAAAGCAACTAGGCCTATATGTATATATACAGTCTTCTTACATTATTCAACCCAAACTCATTTCGTTAATTGGTTGAAAAGTAAACAACTTGAAACTTTTCACCCAGAGAAGTTGGACGATTATGGAAACCTTTCCCAGACTGATAACCCAACTCTAGTTTCTGAATAAATATTAGCCTTGGTTCTGAGTTTCAAGTGTGCGTGGAATGTGTATCGCAGAAGGTTAGACGGATAATTCGTAAACGTGCCCAGAACTAACTTATAATTCACCCTCAATCTTCAGCTCTGAGCAGAAGGTTGAAAAGCTATCCAATTCTTGTTTCACATTTTTTATAGCAATTATTATGCAATAGAAGTCGAGAGTTAGTGAGTTAGTGAGTGCGAGTTTACTGTTGGGATCCATTAATTAAATTAACTTGGCGACTTGATAAATAAAGCATTTCTATCGCGAGTTATTTTCTCGACAGGAAAAAAACGTCTGGATGGAGCAAAGGTGAGGGTGAAACACAAAATAAAGCGTTTTCATTCAAATAAACCTGATTTAGTGGTAGTCACGTATATTGCCAACAAATTCATACGAAGCAAGAAAGAAAAAAAGGACAGGAAAAACAAGAATATATTCATATGAACGTGGTTTCTCGTTAGAATTATAAACATACTAAGAAAACTTTCTTCGTGAATCGAAAAGATTGAACCGTAGTTTTCACAAAAATGTTCTCAGACCACGATTCACTCTTTTGATATATAAATAAAAATGAAAAGTTATTTTTCCAACGCGACTCATGTATATAAGATGGCGAAATGATTGAATTGGTAAATCGCCTTGGTATATACACATAAACGTGTTTCGAAGTTTAAATCACTTGTCAAATTCTTCACCGTCAATGTCATTCCCTATTTGAAATCTCGAAAAGTTTTTTTAATTACATTCATCGACGTTTTATTGTATACGAAAGGAAATAATAATAATAATAAAAAAAAAACAGATATCAAAAATTCCATTAATCGTGAGGTAGTTATTATCAGTGGTGTAGGCCACCGATCGAGTGGGCCGGACCCATGCGAGACGTACGTGTCTCAGTGTCGGTAAACCCGATGGGCATATCGCCACTGTCAAGGTTTTCGCGGATACCGAGGACACCAGTTAAACGTCCCATTCGAAGGACAACGGGCAGGAGCATTGCGCCTCCGCCATTAAATCTGTCACGGTCGATCGGGGGTGTTATCTCGATACCTTTTCTCATCGACAAAACACAATTATTATTATTATTCAAAATGTCGGCATAGCTTGTGATATAATTATTAAATACCTATAATGTACGATGTGTAGAAATAAGTTGGTCTTTGATGGAAAACGCCGTGATACGTATCCCATGTCGAAAACGGTATGTAACTTTCTGTAACTTTGTTCTATAATTGAAGAAAACAATAATTATATGCATGAGCTGGCTATTATCAAGCTCACCTAGCTTAGCTATATATATATATATATATATATATATATATATATATATATATATATATATATATATCTATATCTATATCTATATATATATATATATATATCTATATATATATAAGTTCATATATATATATATATATATATATATATATATATATATATATATATAAGTTCATATATATATATATATATATATATATATATATATATATATATATATATATATATATATATATGATTACTTAATTAATCAATCAATTAATAAATGAATAAAAACGACTAAAATACCTCTAAATAAAATCATTTCTCATATATATATATATATATATATATATATATATATATATATATATATATATATATATATATATATATATATATTTACAACATGCAATCCAATATACCTACAATTATACATGTGTCGTTCACTACAGAAATATATTTACAACAATTCCTTCAATGATACCAAACACTTCGATTTTTAATATGTTTCCTACTAAATCCTGATATGATATGATATCATGGAATTATTGTGATAAATAACAATCTGTTCTCGCCTCGAAGTTGATGTCGTTCTATATCTACTATCAAATTGATTTTGAATTATTTCACTAAAAATGCTATTACTCATCTTAGTTCTTAGATCATCATATTGGACGTAAAAGTAAATTACAGGACTATCTGAATATATACAAATTACACCAGTGCCAAAATATTAATGTCATATTTCAGAAGAAGTCGCTAGACCCCCGTGCGCTAGTGGTGTGGGACAGAAGGGACGGTTAATCGAGACCTTCATCTCTCATGGATACAAGGAAACTAATTTGTAACCTTCTACCCACAGTAATCATTAGTGGTATCGTTAAAAAAAAAAAAAAAATTCAAACCAATAACCAATATGTAATTGTTCAATATTGTGCAATCGGTACACGGTCTCAATAACACAAAACAAGTTTTATTATATTATTCTATTTCTCGCCTAACGGCCCAGGTAACGCAATATACATGTTTGTTATCAGCAATTACTAATCAGTAGTAGCCAACCTTGCTGCTGATTAGCGGACCTTAACCTCCAATCAACGTCGTATCGAGCCACAGGACAAATCGACATGGCATAGACCTTCAACCCTCCATCAAGTTCAAACCAATCCAGAAAAGAACGGTTCAAAAACGGTAGTTTATAGAATTAAAACACGTATAAAAATAAAATGAAAAACAAATAAAATGTTATAAAATATATGTTTTGATGTTTGAGTATATGATGTCGTATTATTGTGTAAGTTTGAGTTTTATCATCTCACCTCGAATCAATGCTCGGTTTTATTACTACTTGTTTTTCTCAAACAAGACTGATGTTAAGACAGATCAAGGCTGATTAGAATCATAAAGCAATTGTCTTCTCAAATGTTAAATTCTTATAATTAGTTTGAAAACATAAAACATTATTACAGGCGACTTGTTCTTTATAAATAGTACAGGCTGTACGCTATGTTTAATATATACTATTATTATAAAAGGGAGGAATTGTTATATAACTTCGTTATTCTTGCTGTCGTTGTTATTATGTCACTTTCTGTAGTTACGACTTCGGAGTTTGGTTTATGTGTATCTTGAAAGCGTTGGTTCTCGGTTATGAGCAGTCAACTTTTTGATCACTCTACTCAAGTCTCCTCTGGCATACAACTCCGTTGCGATAACACTGTGGAAACTTTACACCCTCGTATATTGGATCAAGTTTGTTTTACGAATATTGCATAAGATGGTGTGGCGAAGTGTTCATGGAACCGATTCTCTTACGGGTTAATATCAACTTCGATTTAGCAACTATGTAGAGATATGTTTCCATAAAACTGTATAGGAGAACGTAACATATACGTAGTGACATGATCTATAGACTATAAACATATGTATATACTAGGAAAACGCCATATAAGCGTTGTTAGACGTGCTGATAGTATGATAGTATGGGTAAAAATGAGTGAAAACTGCTTCGAGTGGTACCAGTTTAGCACATTATATGTTTTTTCTTTGAAATGGCTGACACGATCAAGCTGAAAATTTCCAGACATGTGTATGAAAATTTAATTCAACTTCACGCAGAATAACATTTTTTTGGAAAATAAAAATATTTTTTTCTCCGCTGTGTTATTCTAATGGGTATTTTTGAAATTTCTGAAATTCATAAAAAAAAAGTTACCCCCCGATAATGCCACAAAACTACACAGATCTACGTTAGATGAGGAACCATATTGAAAAAAAGTTTGAAGTTGATAACTGTAGTCGTTTGACCTGTGGAGAACCGCCAAAAAAAAACATAAAAAAAAAAACATAAAAACGAACACCAATTTTTTTCAGTATGTCAAATTTGTCCTAGTTGCTATCAAAACGCATTTAATATGTTGAAAACAAGTTCAAAATGAAAATGACCATTCCACTACATCGAAATTACCAACACATAAACATATAGTAGAACAACTCACGAACAAACATTAATTATTGATGTACTAATACATATTTTATCACTGCATCACGCACTTCCTTACGCCTCTCGATTGTCTTGTGCATTAGTCCCCCAACAATAGGTTTGTTCGATTTGCCTGCACCAGGGGCAGTTGGTGTAGGCTTGGTGTAGGCTCATTGCATTATGGCAATGACGTCATGCCAGTTTGGTGTAGCACAGAGCTGCTATATTACACCTCGAATCGAACACGTCCGAATTCGTTACGCGGCATTTGAGTTGATTTTACTTTTTACTGTTAACATGATCGTAGATTCTCTATATTATTATGAACATGGGTTACAAATAACTCACAGTCAGAAAAAAATCATATAGTGCTCTTCCTGGACAACTGGATTGTTGTTGGTAATTAATATTCTCATGATTTTCATAACCCTCAATGTTGCATTCATAAAACTGCGCCAAAACAACTTGCACTACACCAACACACCACCTCCAGAGCTGGTGCGCTAAAAAGCTGCCCCTAGTTACACCAGCGCCAAATCGAACGCGCACGGTACTGCACTAGGGTCGGCAGAGTAGTCTGCACCAGACAAATCGAACATGCTGGTACAGTGGTGTAGCTTGGTGCAGCCTGATCGAACAAACCTAATGTCTCAAGTTGTAGGGGCTTACATCTCTTCCAGCACCGCAGCATTGAGCCCGACACATCGCGGTGTCCTCCACTAGGTCTTAGCTCTGACCACCAAGCAGATTGTGACGGGGAGATGAGGAACACCTGGGCGAGATCTCAGGGGCTGGGGGGACGCTTATGTCATCGGTATTGATCATACATCATCATACAAAATGAACTGTATGGACTGGTAATATATATATATATATATATATATATATATATATATATATATATATTTATTTATATATATATATATATATATTATATATATATATATATATATATATATATTGTATGGTTGAAGTTGATTCTTTGATCCACATTTATGAAATTGAATGAAATTCCGGTTGATCAAATAACGGTTTCATTTATTTCAGAAATTCTCACATATCCTGGTCACAGGCACAAAATGGAAGAAAATTGTAAGAAACTTGTGAGAATTTTCTTACAAGTTCATTTTGTGCTTGTGCCAGGATATGTGAGAACATATCGAAACGTTGGGTGTTCTTATTCATTGATTTCTGAAATAAATAAAACCTTCATTTAATCAACCGGAATTTCATTCAATATCATATATAATAAATATAATATATATATATATATATATATATATATATATATATACACTATTCTTTCTATAGCATATATTCTTTCTATAGATTTAAAAATGATTTTTTGGTAGTATATTTCCTTATTGTCAGGTAATTTTGTTCTGTGCGAGTTCTTTATCAATATCCATATTTGAATTTTCTGAGAAATTGGTATCATTAGTCCATTATAGACTTTTATATGGCATCCGCATATTATTATTTTGTTGCTTGTGTAGCCTTTACAAAAGAGCTCATTACTCGCATGCGGGTTTCTCTCCATTCATCAATTCTGTTTTCATATTTGTCTGTGTGATTATCATGTATTGTTTTTGTTGAGTTTACTTTATAGTTTTTTCTTTAGAAGAGTGGATCCAAATTTGGTCAAACTTTGGAGTGATATTCCAGTGCTTGTATTCCCTGAAAATTAGGTTTTATACGGAGTACAATTGTACTTTTTATTATATATATTTGGAATATTTGGAATCTTGAAGTGGACAAATCTGTCAGCGTTGAAATTCAAATCACATACACGTAATGGTTACCGTAACGGTTTTCACTTTTCATTCATTCATTGATCTTGCTCCGAGTCTACCGTTCCGGGTATTTCAGCGACAATTGCCACTAATTGTGTGCGTCTATTATCTCTAAAAGTCCGCTAAACCGAGCCTGTATATCTTCTCAACAATCTGATGTTTATTTTATTGACACTCTCTTCTCAACCCCATCCAATATTGATAATATACGTTTCAACTGATCAAACGTAATAATAATTGTCATGGCAACTGTCTATTACAGTTACAGTTTATCCAACAGCCCAACACGACTGTTAGAGATCACTTATTTAATCCCCGTTTACTTGGCAAGCTAGCTATTCAAATGTTTAATTCATATCTTAATCGAAACGACGGGTCTACCTACTCATCACTCATCACGCATAGGGTCCCACCGAATTATATTGTCCACCATTGTGCTTTATTCATTTGATGGGCTTTTCGAGGAAGAACCATTTCGTAATCTCTTGGCTCAATAAACTTCAAGTTCGAATAATTAGCGGCAAAGGAGTGCGTGGCGAACCTGAACCCAGCTTGCACTTGAACCGCGATTGAATTGTGCGAGGATTGTGAACCGTGACGACGCGGATAAATAAAGGATATTGTTCGGAATCACAGCAGAACATTTGAGACGCGTCGGAATCAGAGACCTTGGTTTCAAGATTTCAATTATTTTTATGTCGACTTATGTGGAAGATTTGTGATTCTGCGTAGTGGATCGTAATGACGGATGTGGATCCTGGATCTGTGAACAAAACAGTACGAATTATTAGTGATATGTTTGTGACGTCATGAGTAATTAAGTTACTATAAGAGTTTATTTGCAGGTTCCGGAGGATTGTTATTTGTACAAATTTTATTCTCATCAGCTCTTATCTGTAGTGAACAACAAGACAGAATTAAGTAGTTGAAACCGAGAGTTTAATACGGTTTGCGAGTGAAAAGTCCGCGTCAAGAGGGAAGTGTTCTCAGTGTAAACAATGAAATGATAACCATTTGAGAAAGAATCGAAGCAAAAATTACCAATATTGAAATAAACAGGCCTACAAGGAAAAAAAATTAATAGGCCTACAAAAAAATGAGGTGAAAATGAAGATCAAGATTATAAGAATATGGACAATTTCTTCTCCCCAATTCAAATGTTTGAATTGTTCACTACCCCTGGAGTTATCATCTCAAATGTCATCGTTTGTTGAATGAGTTATTTTGTTATTGATTATTTTTTGAGGTGGTGGTAGATAACCCTCGTGGTGTCCTGTCCGAACGATCCTACCTTTGATCCACAGCCTTAATAGGGAAACAATGATTTGTATCAAGTTTTTGTTTTAGCTTTTCTTATGCCCGGTATTACGATCGAAGATTCAACATCAGTTGTCTACTCTGTTGCCA
Source organism: Brachyptera putata (assembly GCA_907164805.1). NCBI lineage: Eukaryota > Metazoa > Arthropoda > Insecta > Plecoptera > Taeniopterygidae > Brachyptera > Brachyptera putata. The sequence goes on from OU015462.1 coordinate 55,256,824, forward strand.
TCATAGAAAACACTGATCTGCAGAACTGTCTGAAAAGTCTGTATAACTTATTAGACGAGCTTTAGCGAGGATTCAATATTTGACATACTGAAAAAAATTGCTATTCATTTTTATGTTTTTTGTCAAACGGCTACAGCTATCAACTTCAAACTTTTTTTCAATATGGTTCCTCATCTAACTCAGATCTTTATAGTTTTGTGGCATTATCGGGTGGTAACTTTTTTTTATGAATGTCAGAAATTTCAAAAATACCCATTAGAATCACACAGCGGAAAAAAAGAAAATATTTTCATTTTCCAAAAAAATGAAATTTTGCGTGAAGTTGAATTACATTTTGATACACATTTCTGGAAAATTTCAGCTTGGTCGGGTCAGCCATTTTGGAGAAAAAACATAAAATGTACTAAATTGGTACCACTCGAAGCAGTTTTCACCCATTTTTACCCATACTATTACTATCCGCTCGTCCAACAACGCATATATGGCGTTTTCCTAGTACAAACAACTCTATAATCTGGAAGAGCCGGATTGCATAAAAAAAGTTTTCTGGTGATAGCTTGGTAGTTTGAGATTCGGAGAACTTGAAAAAACCACATATAGAAAATTACTTCATTTCCCAAGTATATAATGAGATATGGAATCTATGGCTATACTCACTTTTACAACACAGTTCTCATTTTGAGAGTAAATTATATGTAGAGTGTATAGGCCCAATACTGATTGTATTATAATAAAATATTAATTAGTTCATGTTATGTTTTTCTGATATTCGATACAATCTGTTCCAATCAATTTATTGATTTCAATTTCAATATGATACATGAATTATGAATCACAAGTTTATATTTTAAATAAATCAACATTCTAATACCTTCATATGAATGCATATTATAGTTTCAGCACGGTCCAATTGAAAAACACCGTGATGAAGATGTATTGCTTTTGTTCATGATTGAGGAAGAGCGATCAATTGTCTTCTAAACCAAAAGCCTCAGTCAACATTTCATTGATCAAAGCTTCCATAAAAAACTTCACTCTTTCAACCGCTATGACGTGACAGTTTCTAGTAAATTTCGCTTCAAAACTGAATTTTATAATTTATGAGCGTCTCACAATATAAATTTGTAAGTGATTTATGATTAGTGTATCATATTGAAATTATAAAATGGTATTTTATAATTGAAATGGTATTTCCTAATACCAATGTTGGTAGTGTCCGGATATATCGCAAAAACAGTTTATATTGTGTTCCGGACTTTCGACAACTGAAGACTTTTATCTGCGGCGAAGATGTGTGGTCACAGACAGCGTAGACCTGGTGTCAAAGTTCATTGCTTTAATTTGAAATAATAATAAGATGGGGTGGTAAGATCGCCCTTGTGGTGCCCCGTCCAAACGATCCTACTCTCATCCTCAGCCTTAATAGGGGAACAATGATTTTGTATCAAGTTTCGATGTTATTGAAAAAAATATATATTGAAATTGAAATCAATAAATTCACTGGAACAAATTGTATCACATATCAGAAAAAAATATTATATTATAAATTATTCACAATATCTCATGATAATACAGTCAGTGTCAGTCTGCATATAATGTACTCTCAACAAATTCAGGCCTACTGTTTAAATATATTTTGATAGTTCATCTTATTTTTCGAAAAGTTTTGTAATGAAATACCTCAAATTGGAACGCATAATAATGCATTTTTCGACGACCTAATTTTGTAGGTTGCCAAATGCATCGCCAATTAGTGCATCCAAACCATCTATCTTAATACCACAGCATGACAGCTTTAATCAGCATAAATACATAAATTATAGGACATACCTAAACAGATCACAATTAAATTTCATCTGTATAACCAAACTAAATACATATTAACTATATAATGAATGTCAAATTAATTTCATTTGAACCAAAACTAATTATTAATTAGCTACATAAAACCAGGTGTACTGAATTACGGTTTGTTTTCAACATTTATTTCATTATCCATTTCTATTTGTACAGTTTACTGTCAGTAGGTGTAAAGTGCGTCAATATACCAGTTAACCAGTGCCCATTACCATCAATGTGCAAGAGATATTGCAGTACTGCGATGCAGTTTATAGTTTAAAGCTCTCAATGTTGATGCCAAACAGAAATATGCTTACATATAATTCAGAACTGCAGCTAAATATAACGACGGAGTGATGTGGGGTATTTGCATACCTGTTTTAACAGGCAGCACGGAACTATAGGATATGATGACAGATAATTATTCATTTTGTTGATATAAAAGGGTGAAGGTAAACATTTCCGAGTTCAGTTTGACTGTTTGCATGTAGGGAATAGCAAATGGAATAGGGAATAGGAAATACATACGAAATAGTTCGAGAATATTGAGGTTATGGTCCGATATTCGTTTCATTCCATCATTTTCATTAATTAATTTCATCAATCTCATCTTCATAAATTCAACATAAAAATTAAAACTATACAGATTATAATATTCTTTGTTTCTCCCACAGTCAAGTCTTCCTTGGAGACTTTGTGTTTTATTTTACTGTCATGTGTATTTTGTATGTAAAAAAAAGATTACAATAAGAAAAAAAAAAAAATCATTTTCCATTTTTTCTCATCAATTCATCGATACCTGATAAGAAACCATTGTTCCCCAATCAGGGCTATGAATGAAAGTAGGATCGTTTGAAAGGAGCAGCACAAGGGCGATCTTACCAACTCATTTTAATCAAGCTATCAGTAAATTAAATGCAGACTGTAGGCCTATACACCAAAATTGGTATTTATAATAAAATATTGTAAATAGATGATGCGATGTTTTTTTTCTGATGTTTAGTACAATCCGTTCCAATGAACTTATTAGACCCAATTTCAATATGACACACGAATTATGAATCAAAAGTATAAGATTTTTTAGAAAAAGTTACAGTTTTCAATAGTCCGGAATACATCTTGACTACATAAAACATTTTTGTGATGTATAAAGGACATTACCATTATTTAAAAGTCATAACATATGTCATATTCCCATAATAAAATCGAACGAAATATTATAATTTTTTTCATTGAGAAAATAAGAGGTAGAATAAATTGTTTAATGAGTCAGTATTAAAAGAACGTCCAACTAAGACCCAGTTTTATGAACTCATACAGCTGTGAGCGTCAACTTTTCAACTATGAGGTAAGAAACTATTATACATTATATACCAAGGGTGATAACGTGTCTTCAATTCACTGAATTACGCTCAATATATTAACTATCGAGTTCTTGAAGCCGGATCTAAATGATCAGTCATCAAATAACTTCATTCTAAAAAGATCCAATTGGCAGCTATTGAATGATGATTTTGGTTATTTTTCCTCATAGCTGAAGCATGATTCATATAGTAACAGCGGTATGAGACTTTTTTCCCCCGATAAGTCACTTGTCTCATACCGAGATGCAGAACAAATGAGCAACCATGTTACTTTGAATAAGGCTTAACGCATAACTTTTTTATCTTGAATTCATAATACCGGCTATAAATGTTGGAAATATTTTATAAATACTTCATACTATATACTACTAAATTAAATCAACATTTTTTTTTTGAATCACTCAACCGATTGGAATCATAACTTCTCATATACTATGTTACATGTATACATAGGCGCATACTATATAAGTGTGGTTACGAAAAGAGTAGCAGTCCTTGTGTCAAAGTTCATTGTTTTTAATTTAAAATAGTCTATAGATAATTGTTTATATTTGTTGACCGCCTCGAAGTCTTGAACAACCGAGAAGTGCTGCTCAAAAACGTTTTTACCAATTCATGCTCATCCTTGATTGGGAATTAGTGATTGTAAGCCTACGTCAAGATTACGATGTAATTGAAAAAAATATATATATATACAGTTCATGAAAATCATTGAATATAAGATTTTATGTTTTTAAATCATACTTGATATCGGATTCAGATCAACTATTGGGCTATATTGAATTTTTTTTTTTTAATAACATCGAAACTTGATACAGAATAATTGTGACCACACTATTAAAGCTAAGAATGAAAGCAGGATCGTTTTTAAATGGCACCACAATTGGGCGATCTTACCGCCCCATTCTATTATTTTAAAATAAAAGCAATGATCTTTGACACCAGGTCTACGCTGTCTGTGACCACACATCTTCGCCGCAGATAAAAGTCTTTAGTTGCCGAAAGTCTGGAACACATAAGTATGAACCGTTTCTGCGACGTATCCGGACACTACCAACATTGGTATGAGGAATAATCCAAACACACGAATGTTGATATCTTTCACTCTGAACCAAGTCTCTTAGGCAATGTTCATTTCTTCCAATGACAGCAGATGCAAAGTTCATCATTATACAAGGATAAAAAAAGGAGTTATAGGTCCAAGTATAACTAGGCCTATAACTAGGCCTATCACTCTACTAATGAACGGTATAGTGGCCAATTAGTACTTCATCCAAGCATTTACTTCGAGGACTGTGGGAAACCACGAAAAACCACGTCAGGACGGATTTTAAGAAAGTGTTGGTTGGTCTTGAAATATACAATTTTTGTCTTCCAACTTCTTCTTGTCAGTTCTTGTTTTCTTGAAAATGTTAATATCTCTAAAACTAGATCGGTTTTTTAAAATAGACACTTCCACGATTCAAAATGTATTAAACTTATATCTTCTTTTCTTGAGACCTTGATAGTTGTGATGACATGGATGCAAGGCAAACTATTATTATTAAACTATTATTAAACTATCATTAACTATTATTAACTACCTAGCTCACTGTAGCTATCTTATATAGTTAGAGAATTAATAGGCCTATGCTATGACACCTATTATTCCTATTGATTTAACAATGCGGTAGCCTATTCTTTATTCAAATAATGTGTTTTATTTTCCACACTTGGAAAAATGGGAGAGAGAGAACTAGAGTGATTGAGTAATTAATTAGAGTGTCAACCTGAATTTCGCCATTTTGTGTGTACACTACAAAAATAAAAACAATTGAATTGAATTGAATAAATATTATTATTTGTTCATTCAGCCCTCATCTCAGCACTGATGAGTGGTTTATTGATTGACTTGTTTGTCTCAAAATAAGATTAGTTTCACATTTCGACATGACGAACTTCGTATATATATATATATACACCTTTATGACACATTTTATCAGAGTCATTAATATATATAGCCTATCGTTATTGTTTCCGATAAAAATGCTAATGGACAAAAACATTCGATTTAAATTTAGATTCAATTCGATTTTCATTGGTCAATGTAAAATTATATCCAATTGAAAATCATTCTACAAGTAAAAACCTTGACCGAAAAGCCTATTTTAGTGTTCATACTCCATAGTATGGAAATAATCGAATGCCATTATGAACATTTCCTCTAATTTACTACGATAACTGGGTTAATTGGTGGGCAATATGTACAGGATTAATTCAGTCTCTTGTGATCGCTTTCTCATAGACATAGCACTAGCTGTATGTAATTACTAATTATGTGATTTGAACTCATTGTGTAAACATGAAAGCAAGGAATTTAAATACCACACGTCGAGAACTTAGTAATGAATTAACAAACTAATTCCAAAGAATGTCAGACGGGAATTAAATTTATAATAGTAAAGTCTTAAGACCAAGGAAATTGTGTATTATAAAAAGAACGTCATATAACATTCATTTGTATGCAAACAATGTTCAACAATAATTGTTCTATAAATTTGGAATTCTGTGATTCATTATTAATGTGTGAATCATTCATATATATAGATACACGTAAGAAATATAAATCGTAATCGGGAAGAAATAGTATAGATGGGCTTTGGTGGGAAGTGAGATATAGAGATGGAGATAGAGAGAGAGAGAGAGAGAGAGAGAGAGAGAGAGAGAGAGAGAGAGAGAGAGAGAGAGAGAGAGAGAGAGAGAGAGAGAGAGAGAGAGAGAGAGAGAGAGAGAGAGTTACTTGGCTAAGAAATATGCGTATAAAGGCCACAAATATTTGTAATTTATATATGCAAGCATAAATTGAATCACAATTAATTATTTGAAGGAACATTCAGTCAATTTGATTCAATACCACATTGTCTTGTATTCGGCCATATTGATTGTATTTCTCACGAAAATACTAATTTTCGAATTGCTATCATAATGGTGAATATAAGAACACATCTTCATAGTTATAAGGGAAAATATATTTCTTACTAAACTACCAAAAAAATGTGTACGTTTCAAGATAAATAAACTTCCATGAGTTGAATAAGAATTGTAGTCATTTCTTCATGACAAGTTCACTTGATTACTTCATGAACGATATGTCAACCTGCGTCAAGCCAGCTGGCTGTAAAACAGAATACCTGAGCCGTCTGAACTGATTTGACTTGATGAAAAATCACTCAGAGCTCATCCAAATATAATTCCAACTTTATTCGAAAATAGAATACTAGGAATGTCGTAATATTTCTAGCCGTAAACACAAATTGTACATTTTGACAAGGTTTATATACCCCACACACTGGCGTGTACACTTGCTGTCACATAAAGTGGATGATCACAGGGGCGGATCCAGGTCATATTCATGGGGGGGGCGATCTCAGTTTGCAAAAGAAAATGCCAAATAAGAACAGTCGTGCAACGGCGAGTTAACGCGAAGCCGGCGACCCGCGGGGGGAAAGGGGGGAAGGCCCCCTTCTGGCCCCGCAGGGAATTTTAACAAATCACCCTTTTTTTAACGCGTTTCAGAAGAGATTTAGATGACAAAATCAATTGTCATAAATAACTAAAGGTGCCCAACTGATATTTGCCAATCATAGTTATTGTAACTGTAGATTACAATTACAAATAAAACTAGACCAGAGCTGTCATTTTGAAACAGTACATCAAATTTCTTTAAATTACACCTTTTTAAATATGATTCAACGTGTTTCGGATGAGATTTAGATGCCAAAATCAATTTTCTTACAGAACTAAAGGTGCCCATCTGATATTTGATTTTCTAGGAAATGTAAAATATGAATCTATATACCAGTACGATATTATCCATCCATCCGTATCTTTCCTTCTTTCTCTTTCTCTTTTTCTTCTTTCTTTCTTTCTCTCTTCCTTCTTTTATTTTCGTCTTTTCTATTTCATGGGAGGGGCGATCGCCCCTATCGCCCCCCCCCCCTGTATCCGCCACTGGATGATCAAGCCACACTAAAATAAATCCTAATAAATATTACTGATATGATAATCTCTCATACACAGTGGCGTAACTTTCCATTTTCAAAAACCAGTGTAGTTAAATGGAAATTCCACATCTCCAAGATAATTTTATGCTCTTTAATTACAATGACATTTTATTTTTGTGAACTCATCAGTTTTGAGATAATACGACAATGAATTTCAGCACATCTTCTTGTTCATTGACGTATTATCTTAAAACTGATTGAATTCACTGAAATAGAATGTCATATTAATAAAAGAGCATAAAATTGCTTTGGAGATGTGAACTTTTCATTCAATGTAAAGGTAAATTTCTCTATTTTTATAACCATCGTGCACGCACCCACCCCTTAATAGAAAAACAAGGGCTTTGTGTCAAGTTATCGATTTTTTTTTTTTTGTAATGATTAATTCATTCAAATTTTCGTTTCAATTCTTCAAAAAAAACATATTACACAATCGCAACTGTACATAAGTAAGTAAATCTCGCGATAGCGGACGCAAAGAATCTTCCTACGTTAAATAAGCTACAACAATCTCTTCCTGCTCAGGTACAGTAATTCCCAAATAGGTGTTATTATATATAATAAAAGTTATTTCATGTTATATACAGTAAGTAAATATAAGTACCAGCACATAGGATGACGTCGAGTGTGGATGACCTTGCGTCTGTGTGTGTCTGTGTGTGTGTGTTGGACTGAAGAGGAGGTTAACGTATAATCGTGCGAACATTTCTGTCGCATTGTTTGTCATGCAACAATCTACATCCAAACGAATCTCTCGTCCCTTGCCTCTGAATTCATTTCCTAATATTACGGTACGGAGAACCCACTCACAGAGTTACATTATCAGTGTCAACGTAGCATATAAACGGCCGCCATCGTTAGCTCAGTCAGCTGAGGCCCGCTTCAGACACTGAAGTCACCGTTGGGCGTGGGTTCGAGTTCCGCGAAAGGTATGGATTTTTGTAAACGTCCTTCTACCTATCATCACTTCATAGTATCATTATCACTCGCTCATTCGTACCCCCGTATAGCCATAGCCTAGCTGTTGGTGGGGTCGTTAAGCAGCAATAATATGTATAATTATATAGGCCTATAAACGATCGTGGTAAAACTGTTACACACCAATTTTAGAGAGGTATCTTCTGAAATAATGTCGATCCATACTGAAGATTCACATTAAAGTACTTGTTGATTGTATGTAGGACTACGCTGTGAGGTACAAATCAATGGAAAACAAACCGAAATGTTACTGTTGTTACTGTTACATAGGCCTACAACCTATCCACCTTTGTTATTATGGAATTTGATCATTATCACTTCCGACTAATACCGTCTACATGTTATCAAGTATCTGTTAATTTTATATCTCACATGGTTCAAGTTCTATGACCATTTATACGTATGAAATCGCCCTGGCGGGAACTCTTTGCCCTATGGAGACTGGAGACGCCTTAAGGCCCCCCACACGAGACAATGAGGACAATTTAGAAGAAATAAAATGACTTACCGGTAATAGCTACCACCGAGTACAACGTCGTGCCTGCTACGAACCGACTTGTGTTGCGAAAGACCCTCAAAACATAACCGTGAAAAATAAAACGGCCTTCCATTACCAATAAGTTGAACTTTTACACGATTTCAATGATTAGCTCCATTACGTTTTGAAAATTAACGAATTTCGTCGAATGTTTAGAATATTTGAAGATTCTTAACAATTTTGAGGTGTTAAGAGTGCATGGTAGTCGTTTTAAAGCGAAATATCAGTTTTTGATGATAAGTTTTGAACAGCATTAAAACAGAATAACAATTAAATTATACAATTCTAGGAAGGGAGAAAAACAGATATTTTAATACTTTCAAGATATTACAAGTAAAAACTATTCAACATAGGCCTATATTCAACTCATATATTTATAACTTAACTTTCTTTGGGATACATTTGAAAATACCTTCGTATACACTCCAAAATACATTTGTAGGCCTACCTTAGGAAATGTTATCCAAAGTTATTAATTCCATTTCAAATAATTTCGAAGGTATATTGGAGAGATCTGTATTTCTCCAGAATTATAATTCTGATATCTTCATGGGCGTCGTCAGGAAGAAATTTAAGGGGGGGGGCAAAATATCCCAAATTCGAAAATGCACAAGTCCCAATGGAAGTGAGGGGGGGGGAGAAGGGCTCCCCTCGAGGGGAATTTTTGAAATTCCATCGTTTTATGGTGTTCTGGGGGGTTTTGTGACTATTTAATTAGCTTTTGATTTTTATAGAGAAAGAAGACAGATAATGTTGAATTGTTTATATTCTATGCAAGTAGTTGATCCTATTCATATTTTTAAATATTTCATCATACAAAATAGCCAAAATGAGTTATTGGAATCTGATTGGTCTGTATGATACCCAATATCAAAATTTCCAGGAAATAAGAATAGCCCAATAAATCATATTCGTCAGTCGGCGAAGGCATAACCCCATAACTACCCACCCCAGTCACATCAGACTCATGACCACCCGCGTAACAAGACATGTTAAAATATGTCACCGGTACAGACGGTACTTACAAAGTTTCGAAAAACATCATTGTTTCAAAAAAAAAAAAAAAAAAAATTTCTTTCTGGTCCCAAGGGGGGGGGGGAAGTGCACCCTCCTTGCCCCCCGCTGCCGACGCCCATGGATATCTAATACCGTTCAAAAGTTATAACCTCAAAACTGATATTTAGACAAATCGACTCCCATGCACTCTTAAATAATACAAAACTATAGGCCCACATTTTGTGTAAAGAAATTATCATAATACATTCCATAACTATAAACTTTTATGAACTTACGGCATCTAGACGAAGATTTGAGCATCATAATTTTCAAGTGAAATTGTAAAATTGGTTCTATGTGGGACAACACTATTACTGAATACTTCATAAAGTATCTTCATGTCTCAACGAATGATGAAGGTTCGAACGGCCGTGCGGTAATGGTGTGGGATAGAGGAGACGGCCGATCTATACCTTCTAGCTTCTTTCGTTGACACAAGCATAAGTGTGACATGTCTATTGATATTATATACAAGAGTTGGCGCATGTGTCTAGTTATTAGTGAGTCATTTTGATGGAGGCCTACATTCTAACAATTATTTTTTATTTATATTGGTTTAACGGCACACTGTAATAATAGCTATGATCTATTGGCGTCGGATGAATGATTAATGAGACGATGTGGGATAATGAGATGAATTGGGTGAAATATGGGAAGGATAGTGAGATGGAAGCGGTCGTAGCATATTTGTGAACTATCCCAGGGTTAGTCTGGACTACAGAGTGAAACTAAGAAAAAACCTATAAAGATGGACGGTGGCGGGGATCGAACCTAGTATCGATATGCGCCTTACCTCCCGGATCAAATCGAGCGCGTTAGCAACTGAGCTAAATGTGCCGAGGTACATCACAATATTCAGATAATTATTCACTCAAGATATTTTAAAATAATATGTTGCTAAAATTAATATCGAAGCAACTATATTCAACATTTTTTATCGTTTTAATTTATTCCTATAGTTCGTATCTCAATTATACCATAATGCAGGGTTTGGACATGGCCCCTGAAGATTTGGTAGTTAGATAACAAGAAATTGGAACGGGTATTTTAATGATCCTGATTTTCGGATGGTAGCTTCTGAAAATCACAGTCATCATTATGCCCCCCCCCAACTTTCGGCCAGGGGGGGGCAAGGGGGGGCAAGAAAAAGGTCTTGCAAAAAAAAATTGAAAAGACGAGAAATAGAAAAGACGAAAAAAAGAAGGAAGAGAGAAGGAAAGAAAGAAAAAAAAGAAAGAAAGAGTAGGAAGGAAAGATGTAGACCTATTTAGATAGATAAAATCGTACATAGATTCATATTTCACATTGCATAGAAAATCAAATATCAGATGGGCACCTTCAGTTTTAGGAGAAAATTGATTTTTGCATCTAAATCTCATCTGGAACACGTTGAACCATATTGAAAAAGGTGTGATTTAAAAGAATTTGGTGTACTGTTTTGGAATGATAGCTCTGGTAAGTAGTTATTAGTTATCAGAAAACAACAAACAACCCTACCGGCAGTGCTTCTTTCAGATATAAATTATTCATTACAATTTTTGTAAATTTTGTAAATTTCCAAAATTCCAACAGTCGTAACAATGACAATACAATAAAATGGAGAAAGGGAACTTCCAATAAGGGTCGTTCGGTGACTGCCAGGGGCGTCAAATTTAAGGGGCGCTATCGGCGCACATTTGTAACATTCTATTATTAATAATATGCCATAAATCGTATTCTATTTTACTTGTGCATTATTGGGTGGAGAAAATGTTATCATTCGAACAGCATTGTTATCGAAAGACATAGATTTTTCTTGGATCAGCCATTCAGCAAAACTAGCTCCAACCACACTAAAGAATTCATGAATTCCAGAAATGTCGTCCAATTCCCAAACCCGTAGAATCGTATTTAAAAAGATAAATTCACAAAAATTTCCCTGCGGGGCTTGGTTCCTCCCTCACTCGCATTCACTTTCACTATGGGCATACAGTTTTTGGGGCTCATAATTGAGTCCTTAGCCGTGGCGTGAAAATGAGCCAGGACGACCCTGCAGTTACAATAACTATGATTGGCAGATATCAGTTGGGCACCTCTAGTTCTTCAGAACAATTATTTTTGTCATTCATCATCATTATCGTTATAATCATCTTTTCCCATCAATTCCTTGATACTCGTTGCGTGGGAAACTTGAATTGAATAATGCGGAATGGTTTTGTCTCTTAATATAGTATAAATAATCAAATAAAATTAATATTCTTTTGCAATGAAAAGAACAGTCGTTCTATAAAAGTGAACTATATAAATTATTCATACGTTATAAAAACAGATTCCTTAATATTATTGAAAAACACATCACTTAATTTCACGACACGTGTCTTGACTATAACGAAATTGCATGCATAAATACGAGTCGGTTTCGAAATAAATACATAATTCATGAGAGCTAGGTTAATAACTGTTTTTCGAACAATCGCTGGAAATCAATGAAATTTATAAGCAGAATTCATAAAAAATGAACACTATTCTAATCTCATTAAGTGAAACCTAATTCGAAAATTATATTTCAACATTTTTCGAATGTGACTGTGAAGCAGGCCATGATACATGATACGGTTATGAGTATGCAATACTAAAGACTAAAGTCATACTTTAGTATGTAATGTAGAGTCATACTACATAATGTAAGTTCACCCATCATCATCATCAGTAGAATATGTGTAGTTATCGGAGAGCCTGAAGATGATGAATACACAATGGTACAATGAAAACGATGTATGTGGTGCTGTTGTGAGTGAGGTGGAATTATTATAGAAACTATTTCTCAATACATATCAGTAGTGAAAATGGACGTGACAATTGAGTGAGTAACATTATATAAGTCATTGATATCGATTCGATCAACACAATTTTCACAAAATGTTTCTAAAAAGTGGAGAAATATTTGTCCTGAAATCTATGAAAATCAGTACTGAGATATTGAAAAAAATGATGAATAACGTTTACATGTTGAATTAACTCCTACAAAATGCGGAAAAACTTACATAATCTTTTCTACTATTAAAATTCAATCTTCACTCCGTTCATCTAATGAATATTAATTATGCAAAATCATGCAAAGACATGCGAAAACGTAATGCAAATAATACAATGATTAATACACTGTCTAATCAAACCTTGACCGAAAAGCCGTGGTCGACAGTAGAAAGATATTTGTAATGGAATTGGGGTACAATTAACAGTGAGCCATTTCCATAATGATGTTTACAAAGGACCTTTTAATGAATACCACTCAGTCATACCGAATCGGTTCAATAAAACACTTCAAAGTCAAATATTGGTTTGAACAGACAACTGTAATAATCATACGAGATATTAGTCATCGAAATGTGCCTTGTCATAGTTTGATTGTCTACGGGCCGCCCGCAGTTATTGGAACTTGATTGGTTATATAATCATGAAGCTATATGTAATTAGTGGCAATGACAGTGTACCGTCGTACATGAATCCAATTGCTCTTCGCCTTTGTACAGGTAGGGTGGATTGTACACACACCCACATATATACAGATATGTAAATAACTAAATATATATAGGCATACATATAATATATATGTCTATACTCGTGTATATATACACATATATATATATATATATATATATATATATATATATATATATATATTATCTATATATATATATGTGTTGACGGAGATTCTGGTGACCGGTGGTACATGGTAAGATGATTTCTTCGGTAGTGCCACGTCTTGTAGTTTGCGGAAAACGACGTTTCGATGGGATTTCACCCATCATCTTCAGGTCTTGTCGTTGTGTAGATCAGCGGTCGTTTTCCCCAAACTACAAGACGTGACACTACCAAAGAAATCATCTTACCATATATATATATATATATATATATATATATATATATATATATATATAAATATATATATATATATATATATATATATACATATATATATATATATATATATAAATATATAAATATATATAAATATATATATATATATATATATATATATATATATATATATATATATATATATATATATATATATATATATATATATAATATATATATATATATATATATATATATATATATATATATATATATATATATATATATATATATACATATATATAGGCCTATATTAGATTCATTAGATTCATTGTGCAAAAAAAAGAAAATTAAAAAAGACACATCATTTCATAATAATACATGACTTCGATAATATATTTTAATAAAAAGGCCCAAGGATATATATTTCACTCCTACCTCAATTCAGTCGCTCAACAATATGACAGGATGACTTGATCTAATTCGAATCGCTTCTCGTTATCGAGCATGTTGATCAAAGTGTTTGGCCGCTGGAAATGACGCAAGCTTGTCATCGGTACGGCCCGGCCACCGTGTCACGTGGCACGTGTCACGTGATGGTGTCACAACAATACCGTGACGTTAATTATTGGCATTCGAATATCGAATTGAATGAAGGTTGAATAATGTGAAGCTTCAATGAACGTGAAGCATACGGCATCACTCATTCATTGCACACGTTGTGATGAATTACAGTTGAATTCGAGATCGTTTTGAATAATTAGGTCTGATCTAGAGTCATTGATGAGTTTTATATTAATATATTATGAGGCCGATTTAAGAATTACCGAGATAAATTTAATATGTTTATGCTTTGTGAATTCAAATTGAAAACTGAAAACTTCTATAGGAAGTTTTAATGTTATTAAAAGCGGAAAGGTTGAATCAACATTTTGAATTTGATTTTTTTAAATTTATTCGAATAGGCCCCTACATTTAATTAGAGTTGATTTAGAATCATTGGATTAGTAGACCAGGTCCGATCTAAAGAATACCGATACATGTTGAATATAGTTTTGCTTTCTATTAATCAAGCTATTATTAAAACTTTTTATTAGAAGTTTTAATGTTGACTGATTAGAACAGAAAATATTTAATTTAAATTTTAATTTAAATTTCGAATTATTTTAAAATCTCAGATCAATTATGTTTTCATTAATAACTGGTAGGCCAGATAGGTGGAATTGTTTTATTTAATATCTCCATTTTCTTTTAGAAATAATTCTGAAAGTGTCTGATATGAATTTTAATCAATTTTTTTAAATTTATTTTTCAATTTAATATACACCACAAGTTCAAATATTTGAACACACCGATTTCTATCTCTAACGCGAAATAATGTATAATACATCAAAACATGATTTATATTTTCTCATGTTGAAAAACCATCTAGTTGATAGTGTTGTAGGGTGAACCACATTAATTAACATTCTATAAGCCGATTACAGATCAAATCTTAATTATGTAAATTACATTACAAGATTCTCAAGTATGATCTGTTGAATCTTATGACCTGTGAAGAGCAAATTCAGCGAGTACAAAACAGAAAAAGGTCCCCCATTGAGATAAATACAGAGGTAACTTCATACGTAGTAATTACTCGTACAATTACAAACCAGTTTATGTATAAAAACCTTGATGAGGTCCTGACATTTGTTGTAACAGGACAACAATGAATACAATATACTGATGATTATTAAAAAAGATAATAAATTACGATAAAATAATTATAATGTAGGCCTATAACAATTTATATATGTTTATGAATCATATTATGTATTATAAAAAAAAAAATACCAAAATATAATGATGATTACGAAAAGTGAATTTTATTAATAATTTGATGAGCAAAGAGAAGACTTAATTTCACCGTACACAGAAAAAATGTTTTTTTTTGCGTTCCTTTTTTGCGTTTTTTCTTGACAATGGCTGACCCGATCAAGCTGAAAATTGTCAGAAATGTGAATCAAAATGTAATTGAACTTCTTGCAAAATTTCATTTTTTTGGAAAATATATTTTTTTTTTCCGCTCAGTCATTCTAATGGGTTATTTTTGAAATAACTAAAAATCTTACAAATGAAAGTTACCACCCGATAATGCCACAAAACTATACAGAACTAATTTAGATGAGGAACCATATTGAAAAAAAGTTTGAAGTTTATAGCTGTAGTCGTTTGACCTGTGGAGAACCAAAAAAAAAAAAAAAAAAAAAAACGGACACCAATTTTTTTCAGTATGTCAAATTGAATCCTCGCTGAAGCTCGTCTAATCATATTATTCAAATTAATTCTTTCGCATCGTCTGCATGTGCTCTTGAAAGTCAACGAAACCAAAAATCTTAGCTCCTAAATTTCAACAAAAAAGCGTGCACATTACACCACACGAATAACTAAATGAAATACATACAGTAAAGTCGCTAATTATTCTAATCGCTTCAAGAATTATATCATCTGCCAGTAATTAACTCATCCTGTTGACTTCGTCTACTAAACACATATACATACACAAGTCTCAGTTTTATTGACGGCCGACATTTAAACTGAATTGTCTATTCATTAAAAACGATGAGAAAATACACCGTATCAGAGTCATCACTTGAAAACACAAGTATATGTGTAAAAAGTCGTCGCGGCTCGACTTTGACGTAATTAACGCCGGTTTCACTTTTCTATTCGAGACAATGCGTAGACAACATGCAGACATATACACATTGCACGAGGATCGAAGCAAAAACAGACATGCTAATTGCTCTATGAGGGCAAGGCCTTTACTTTACTCATATCTTATTTATATTTTTTATCGTTGAGATTTCAAAGTCAATGTCTCATTATTATTATAATAATTTATGCCGACAATCATTACGATACGTAATTAAATCTCAACTGTGTGTTTCCGTTTAGTTTGATTATAGTAATTATAAGAGGTTACATAATGTTTAATGTAGTTTTTTCGATATAAATATATTTTTAGAGATTAGCAATATAAAATCCAATTCATTTTAAGGAATCATGATTGTTTTTTGTTTCTTTCTTTTAATCAACTTGAATCACGGAAGCATCGACAAATTGTTTTCAACAGTCTCGTATTAGAAAAATGTATGGATTCAATATTTAAGAATCACACGATAGCGTTTGATAATAATTAGATTTATGAGTCTCGTCAAATAAGATTACAACATGCATAAAACATTAATTGGGTGTATCGCAGTATTGCCATGCGCGTGTAATAGTCACAACTAGGACTATGTGGAATTATCATGTTCTAACCCGGTTAAGAATGAGGAACAAATGTAATGACAAATATAGGAAATACCATGAAAAAAAATGTCACTTTGAAGAACAATAGAGTTTGACTGATTATTATCGACTGGTATTGAGTAATCTTGTTGCATTATCTTTTCTTCGCAATTGTGTTGCTTGGTTTTGATTGTTTCTTAATACACGATAATCTACGTATTCTTATTTGCACTTCGTTTCCGGCAATAGTGTACATTGAGCAAGTCCATCATTCGATTCAGTTAGATAGGCCTACACTGAATGGTATCTTTATTATTTATTTTTTCATTATTTTATTGGGTTTAACGACGCACTGTTATGATAGTGTAGATCTAATGGCGTCGGACGGATGATTAATGAGATGATGGGATGATGGGATGAAGGTTCTTGGGTAATGGGAAGGAAGCGGTCATGGCCGACTTATGTAGGACCCCCCCTACATTAGCCTGGACTACAGATGGTACCCATGAAATACCCCTGTAAAGAAGGTCGGCGGCAGGGATCGAACTGGGTTCGGAATTCCCCTCGCCTCCCAGATCACATGAAGCCTGCGCGTTCTTCCATTTATGTTAATGTTGCTTAACGCCCACCAACACCTGGGTTATACGGGGGTATACGAATGAGTGGGTGATAATGAAACGATAACGTAAGTGATGATAGATGAGAGGGACTTACAAAAAGCAATGCCTCGTGCAGGACTCGAACCCACGCCCGACACGACTTCAGTTTCTACCGCAAAGCGATATTTGACTGATCAAAATGAAGGACCAAAAGGACTGAGCCACTGAATGACCAAAATAATCCGACATTTGTATGATGACCGAGGGGTTAACAACTCCTGAAATCCGGTATACACTTGCCATGAAATCCCATTGAAATCCCCTTGAAATCCCTGAAATCTCTTGAAATCCCATTGAAATCCGTATGAAATCTCTTGAAATCCCATTGAAATCCGTATGAAATCTCTTGAAATCCCATTGAAATCCGTATGAAATCTCTTGAAATCTCTTGAAATCCCATTGAAATCCGTATGAAATCTCTTGAAATCTCTTGAAATCTATGAAATCACATGAAATCAGGTGTACACCAAATTTACGAGTTGTTAACCCCTCGATGATGACGTAACTTAAAGGCGTTTAATAGACGATTTAGCGAAATATCGGTTTGTTGGTGATTGATAACTGTCGATCAGTAGGCCTACACGATATACCAACATTCTATTGCGGGAGAAATGCAGATATTCTTGATACCTTCATGATGAGACGAAATCAAATTATCGATTTCAAATTCTGACATTTTCACAAACGTACAGCTTCATAATGATTGTTTCAAACTATTCGAATTAAAAGTTGATTATAGTTTCTACATATATACTCTATGGCTTCTACTCCGTCCCATCTTGAAAAATAGTATTGTTTTCCCGATATAAGAATTGACATGATCATTTATGAATGCTTGATACAGATTAATTAGTATTATTATTAAATTGAACGGATTTGAAAATATCAGTAAATGGCATAATAAGTCGGTGAGGAAGCTATTAATTGCTGTATAATGATGTGATAAATAATACAACGAAGAATGTAATATGTGAGTGCATGGAAAGACCAAGAACAGGCTTATAGTCAAGGCACTTTTTGCCCAGTTTGATTAACTCGATTACGTCAAGGATAACTTTCTTTGGTCATATTCCTATAAATAATAATGAAAAAATGTACATCTTGATATAGCCAACCGAACAAAAGATAACTTGGCTCACTGACTGTAGTAATAAGAAGTTTTTTTGTTCAAAAGTCGGTACGATTGTAAAAAGCAATATTTTTACTTCCCATCCTTATGAAAATAATAAAAAAAATCCACGTTCCAACCCATGAAATAAATATTGTTTTACCGAACGCCGTTTCTATGTCATAATATTATTTAATAGAGCGAACGTTTTTTTTTATGTTCGGCAATAATAGCATGAATTTCCATGCACGTGTTCGCGCATCAAAAGTAAATTCTTTGAAAAATCGTTGGATGTTTGGCACGAAACAATATGTGGACTGCTTGTTAATTGTACAA
The DNA here is from genome assembly GCA_907164805.1 of Brachyptera putata. Taxonomy (NCBI): domain Eukaryota; kingdom Metazoa; phylum Arthropoda; class Insecta; order Plecoptera; family Taeniopterygidae; genus Brachyptera; species Brachyptera putata. The sequence goes on from OU015462.1 coordinate 55,275,861, forward strand.
GTAGAATATATACGGCAAAGAATAGTTGGTAAAAAAACAAAATAAATCTTCAAATACAGATGGAGTACAGAGGATATGTTATATTATATCATACAGTCACATTTTTACGTGCGTCCGAACGCTGTATATCCTTCAATACTATGTTAAATAATATTTATTTTTATACTATATACTTGTATCCGCGAAAAGAAGAAGGTCATGCCAACAATACGAAACAAAAATCACTGTTATATATTTTATATCGCTGTGTTATTGCTCAGGATATTCTCCTATTTCGTTTTCAAGACGATCGAGGTTTACGATAAGAAACATAACTGCACGCCTATTTGAAATATTGAATCATTAAAGGACATCACCACAACCCTGGAATTAAATTCGATCATGACGATATTCATTTCCCTAATAAGATGAGCGTAGCGAAGATTTTCATACCATATACCAAAAAATTTTGGGCTTGGTTTTTATGTTTTTTTGGGGGTGTAATTTTGTACGCGGCATACAGGTCAGGAAAAATAATCAATCAACTCGAAACTTTTTTTAAAGTGGTGTTATACCAGAATAAGTTGGGATTGATTTTCAACAAAATCGGTTGCATGGTTTTTCGAGAAAAAATTTGGAAAGTTCGGAAAATCCCCATAAGAATAACCCAGGGGAAAAATAATTCAAAACGAAAATTTTCAAAAGCTTTCAAATTCAAACAGAATATGAAAACAACTATCATACACATTTTCAATAATTTCTGCAACAATCGGATGAGACATAACGAAGAAAACGCAATAAAAGTATACATTCCATTGAATATCAGGATCAAAACATGTAATGCAAAGTGTATATGCGACAGGTTGCTCTATAAATAGCAACAAGTTGCAGGTAAGGTTTTTCAGTGTTTGAAGTAGTCCAAGGTTTGTAGATGTAGATTGAGCTGACAGAGTATTTTTCAATTCCAGATTTCCATTTTTCTACGCTCATCTCACAACGCATATTCTGCGTTTTCCTAGTTTTAGAGAAGACTAGAAATCATCTTCTCAATTTCAAGAATTAGATTTTTTCTTTGTGCTCCAGAGACCACGAGTCATGACGTAGACATAACCCATTCAATAAAGAAACATTAAAGAATCGAGTAATGTCTATGTCACGTCTAAGAAAAAGAGTACATATATATTGGGTTTTAACGACGCACTGTTATGATAGCGCAGATCTAATGGCGTCGGATGGACGATTAATGAGATGATGGGATGATGAGATGAAGGTTCTTGGGTAATGGTATAAGGAAGCGGTCATGGCCGACTTATTGTGAGAACCATCCCGGCATTAGCCTAGACTACAGAGGGAAACCATGAAAAACCCCTGTAAAGATGGTCGGCTGCGGGGATCGAACTGGGTTCGAAATTCCCCTCGTCTCCCGGATCACATGAAGCGAGCGCGTTTACCACTACGCTACATGTGCTGGTGCATATATTGGGTTGTGGCACTAAAACTAACTTGGTAACGTATTTTCTATAAAACAAAGCCAACTCTATATATTATATACTTTAAGAAAAATAGCATCCGAATCCAACATATAGTTTGTTTGGGTTCCAAATGGACCATGTTTTCAAATAGAATTAGTCTTTCCCGAATTCCATAGAATAGCGGGTAATATTGAACCCCTCCCGATCTCCTCCCGCCCTCCCATTCCTTCTTTAAATAGCCATATTGCCAAAGCAACGCCAACGAATGCAAATCCATCCAATATGCTGGCATAGACCCAATAATCCGAACCAAAAGTGTGTGTGTGTGTGTAGGCCTAAATGTGTAGATATTTGACCATGGCCGGAGAATCCTGATTGATTACAGTCAAATAATCCAGGACGATATGTTATGAATACACCTAGCTATGTGTACTTATCAAAAACTCATATTATTTTGAAATTATTTGTGTTGAAATAAATAATAATGATAATAATAATGATATCTATAGGGTTGTGAGCAATGATCGATATATCGATTACGAAACGATAGTCGATATAATTGATTGCGATTATCGGAACTGTGTCTCTTATACGTTTGAAAATGTTCCTCATTTCTGATATTTATTCCTCCAACCATGGTCATTGAAGCGAAAATATATACACGTGTTCCACTAGACATACCCATCAACCAAACCATACACTCATCAAAATTCAAATAAGTGATACGACTTTTGAACACTCGATTCGATTATCGAGTAGGAGAAAAATATTGATATTATTACGGTGCATTTTTGATGTGATGTGAATAGGAGCACTTGCAGCGTCGAATAATGTTAATTAGATGAGCGTATAGAAGACTTCAAATTAATTTTCCGGAAAAAATTGTACTTTATTTTTATGTTTCTTTCGTTTTAATTTACACGCGGCATACAGGTAAGGAATAACCAATCGACTCGGAGCTTTTTCTGCACATTGATGTCGTACGAGAATAGGAAAGGATTGTTTTTCAGAAAAATAGGTTCAACGGCTTCCCCGGCAAAAATTCGTAAAGATTGGAAAAGCCCGAGGGGTCAACAACTTGATATTTTAGTGAACGCCTTATTTTTTTTTTTTTTATGCTTTCGATTTTTCGTGTTCTCTTTTTTTTCGCGATTTTTCTGAGTTTCCGTATTGTTATGATATTTTTTATTCTTCCCCGATCTCACGATTTTTCTTCTTTTTCCATTCATTCTTCTTTTTTTCTCTTGAATTTTCTTCATTTTTTTAAAATTTCATTTTTTTTTTTATTTGCTTCAAAGTGCACACCTGATTTTTTTCAGTCGTTAGCCCTTCGAAAAATCCCCATAAGAATAAATGCCGAAATCGTCAAATTGTTTTACTTCTATAACCAAAACACAAAATGAATAAATATAATCATGATCCATCAATGTGGAGGTGCCAAGATTACTAAGCGCATATAACGATTTAAACTTTTTATTTGAAGAAATAAAATTCTGCTGCCAGAAACTACAGCTGCCTTGAGAACACATAATAATGAAATGATAATTAGTACTGACGAATATTCAAACAGCTATGTTTTATTATCTCATACCTGATTAACAAATGGTGAGATGAGATCAGCGTAGGAAAGACTCCCATTCCAGTTGACGAAAAAAAAATCGGTCTTTGTTTTCATGTGCTTATTTATTTATTTACCTATTCTATTCGCTTATGTATTTTTTGTTTGTGATTTTGTACGTAGGTAAAGTAACTAATTGACTTGAAAGTTAAACCAGAATGCAATGGTTTTCGAGCAAAACCGGCTGAACGTTTTCTTTCGGGAAAAGTTCGAAAACTTTGGAGAATCCTCATAACTCATAAGGACAGCACTGTGCAAATGTCCAATTTTTCAATTTCATTAGTTTGGAATACAATTTTCACTGAATGTTGATATTGTTCTAATAGATCATTTCAACTAAATTTTCAGAAATTTGGATTGGTCTTTCATAAGAAAATATATTATTTCATTGGAAAAATGCAGGACTATTAAATTATTGAGATTGAAGTTTATTAATGGCTCAAGACTATGAGTTTTAGGAAGGAAATTAAATTACTGAACGAATGAATGGACAACACAATCATTCGAAAATCAAGATGTGTATATAACTTCCTAGTACATTCTCTATAAATGTTTCGCTCATCTTACAGCACATGTGTAGCGTTTTCCAAGTAAATAGACAATAGTTGTTTGACAGATTGTCTAACTCATGTAAATAATCATGATAGAAGTTGTACATCTAAGAAACGACTGAACATAAAGTACAGCTAAAGTCAGTCACTTCCATTCGTTATTTTACAAATTTCAATTTTCAGAATTGTACGCATCATGGTACATAGCCTCGGCGGCTCTCGAAAAAGCCTACGATTATAGCTATAACAATGGAAAAATACATTAACAAAACTAAATTCAACACCTTGCTGGTGTTTATTTTATGTTCAGTTGGAAAATATCGTTTGATATTACATAACCATTCGTTTGCCTGACACTAATATTTTAACTAGTTAGTAGTTTGTATTCTTTTATGTCATAGCAACAAACTTCACTGCACGGCTTTACCACGTTAAGTAATGTATGCTTTATTTGAAGAAAATAATGTTGTCGTTATAAGCTTATAATGCAACAATTATCACAATCTTTGTTACCTAAGCCCTTAAAACATGGTCTAGTCACTATAGCAGGAACCTCTGTTTACATTTATAGTGAAAACAATATACAAAGCAAATATGACTCTTAACTTATTACATCATCATTCTAAACATGTTGTGATATTGTACTACTAATGTATTAAAATGTACGTGAAAATGTACAATGTACGTACTATGTGAATAAAATGTATTTTATTCATTTTATTTCAGTTTGTACAGTGTATGGCTAGCTGATAGTCCTCTTCATTCAGTATGTGACGAAACGCCACACGGTCAACCATGCCGGAATCGATTCCCGACCCCTGAATGACGGTTCACTGTGCTAGCCAATGGTTTACCCGATGTAATGAGTACTGAAAATGGAAAGGGGTGAGTGGGTGACTGATTTTTGGCCTGCCTTCAGGCCAGTCAATCTTACACTTACACGGGAAACGAGAAAAACAATGGAAAGTGAATTTGCTCTTTCAAAAGTTGTGAATGATTAGGTTCAGTGTTTTAGACCTCGCCAAAGCGTTTGATATGGTTTAAAAAAAAATCTGTCATATTTGGAAGATACAAAAATTGAAGTTGAAACAATTGAATGATTCCACTTCAATTTTGTTGTTAGAGGATGCAATGGGTCACGAGAAGTAATTTCAGTTATACCTGGATTACCGCAAGGTAGTGTGTTGAGCCCGTATTTATTTTATTCAGATCCACGGTTTTGAGAAATCTCGGTTAGGTATTAATCCGCTAGCGATTAGCTGAGATAAGAAAATGACATTCAATCCAACAGTGATAACAAGTTAATCTGCTAACTGTCTAGGTGACAGTTAGCAGATCCACTAACTGCCAGTACGTGAAACCGTGACTTTACCCACACAAGATCTGACAGACAGTATGCAACCAAAAAACGGCTTCAAGCGGATAACTGCGGAGTAGATTGAAATAATCAAGGCGGGATTGACGAGAATTTTATTGAAAATCATCTTAATGATCTAGAATCAAGAAGTTCTATTCTTCATGAATTGTTGAGTTGAATCATCATGTGAGGGAGAAGAGGACAGAGGATGTCAATAACTAGAAGCACATAGGTGATTCCAGAGATGTTAGGGGTGGGATGTACAGATGGACAGAGTTTCGAATGAAGAAATGAATAAATTATATTTTGTGATGAAGCTAGCTAAGAGTAGCCATTGGAGAAATGAAAGAGAATATATACTCAAGAGTACTAAGATCATGTATACTGGAATACGCCGAGTGTGCTTTGGATTCATGAAGGCTAGGGGTGCAGACAAGTGGAGAGTCGAGAGAAGAGCAGCTCTTATGGCAACAGGAAGAGTTCGAAAACTGAAAAGTTTAAATATGGAAGTGGAACGTTGACCCTATAGGAAAATGTTTAGGTAAGCCCATCTGCTATGTTGAGCAAGCTTACATGGAGGACCATCGAAACATCAGAAGGAAGGAAGTTGACATATTATGACATTTAAGTCGTGGACGTAGGTGAGAGGTAGGAGGGTTAAAATATTCAATAAACCCATCAAGTTCAAGAAGTAGAAGTAGCCGGAGCAACTTGGGAAAAAAATATGAAAATGGGGGGAAAACATCAGTGTTATGAAGATGAGAGTTGTATATATAGGCCCATTGCTTGTAATGTAAATAAATACGCACACATTGATTATGAGCTATTAAACTTTCTGTTCAACTTGTTGATTATTTTAATCGTTTTACAAACTAATTGGTATCATCAAGTAATAAGTGAATAGGTCCCAATGAATAAATGAAGTACTCACCTTTCTGGGCTCTAATATCGAGGAATAAATACCTCGAACATTTACGTCCTCTTCAGTTCACACCAAGACGTTGTAGATAGATACTTCCTTCACTCAAATAATTACAAGTTATATTTTGCAGCTCAGGGGCGCCGACTCCGTGGGTGCTCAGGGTCCAGAGCACCCGTCGGATCTTTTCGAGGGGTGCAGAGTTTCGACAACTTCTAGAATACTCAAGCAGGGACGTCGTTAAAACTTGAAAGGGGGCCAAGGTGGGACGCGTGCCCCACCAATCGACATTTGCACCCCACCAAAAATTTATTTATTTAGAAATCGCGAAAATAACTTCGAAAATGTCCATGATTGAAATATTGAAATAACGTTGGAAATGTCCATAATGGTTCAATCTAGGACTCCTAAACTGCTTGTAAATCGCAAAAATCACTTTGAAAAATGACCATATTTCAAAGAATTCCCTGCAGGGCTTTGCTGGTGGAGATCGAAAAATTTACTTCGAAAATATCCACGGAGGTTCAATTATTGGACTTCAAAACTGTATGTAGATCGCAACAATTACTTAGAAAATAACCATATTTCAAGAAAATCCCTGCGGGGCTTGGGGAAGGAGTAGCAAAATCAATTTTCAAAAAGTCCATAATGATGTCTTTGTTATTATGAAAGTCTTCTTGAACTGATAAAGATTCCATTTACTTCTTATAGATGCATTTTTACTGTTTACCAGTTATCAATTTTACAGAGTTTGATTATCATTGTGAATACAACTGGAATTGTACTGTCAATATGTATTGTTGTTCCTGTCCATAAATGCATTAAATCAATCAATCTTGTAATGACAATGTACTTATTGTGTTGTTCTCCATATCTGAGGGTTGTATCCTAATAATACATCATTCAGTGTGAAATATATTATAACTCACTAGAAATCAGGGTATTAAATTTAATCTAATTCAGTAGCCTAGTTTGATTCAGTAATGTAAATTATTGAAATGTGAGTAATTTATCTGGGACAAAAAGGCTTTTTCTCTCAAGCTTATTTCCATTACAGATTAGCACAACTGCATCTAGTTAAACAAAATATGACAAAAAACAAACTTCATGGTATTCGATATCAAGCCCTTCCACATCAATTTCCGGTGACTGTCAACGCTAGCAACTCAGCTACCTAGAAAGTTATCGAGATATTTTCTTCTTCAAGTATCTCGACAACTTTGCAAAATTCATATGTCCAAGTAGCTGAGTGGCTAGCGTAGACGATTTCGGATAGTGGTCCGGAGAGGCTCGCTATCGAATCCCATACAGAGCTGCTTTTTTGTTATATTTCACTCAACATTTAATCAGAATAATTCAGTAATGAGAGTTATTACAGGGTGATAAATTTATCCAGGGAAGAAAGGAATTATCTTTGAGCTACTGTCCATTGAGGATTTGTACAATTGCATATGGGTATATTAAACAAAATACGACAGAAAAAAAGCAGTCCCCAATGGTATTCGATACCAGGACCTTTCGCATCGGAATCCGAAACCGCCAACGCTAGCAACTAAGCTACCTAGACATGGAACATTTGCAAAGTTATTGAGATACTTGAAATGATATTCGAATTATTACCTAACCTGTTGCTATATTCTGCTCCTCTGGTAGGAGAGCTGAGGTTTGAAAGATTATTTGAATTTATTTGTGTCAGGTGGAACACCTGTTGCGGCATTCTGCTTCCCTGGTACTTGAGTCAATTTTCCATGAACAAAAGTTTTCGAACAAATTGGTCAACAGTCCAGTATTCCTACCAGGGTAGCAGAGCAATCGACAGGTCGAGTTTTATTTATAATTTCTTCTTCAAGTATCTCGACAACTTTGCAAAATTCATATGTCCAGGTAGCTGAGTGGCTAGCGTAGACGATTTCGGATAGTGGTCCGGAGTGGCTCGCTATCGAATCCCATACAAAGCTGCTTTTTTGTTATATTTCACTCAACATTTAATTAGAATTAATTCAGTAATGAGAGTTATTACAGTTTGATTAATTTATCCAGTGAAGAGAGAAATTATCTCTGAGCTAATGTCAATTGAGGATTCGTACCATTGCATATGGGTATATTAAACAAAAATTGACAGAAAAAAAGCAGTCCCCAATGGTATTCGATACCAGGACGTTTCGCATCGTGATCCGAATCCACCAACGCTAGCAACTAAGCTACCTAGACATGGAACATTTGCAAAGTTATTGAGATACTTGAAATGATATTCGAATTATTACCTAACCTGTTGGTATATTCTGCTCCTCTGGTAGGAGAGCTGAGGTTTGAAAGATTATTTGAATTTATTTGTGTCAGGTGGAACACCTGTTGCGGCATTCTGCTTCCCTGGTACTTGAGTCAATTTTCCACGAACAAAAGTTTTCGAGCAAATTGGTCAACAGTCCAGTATTCCTACCAGGGTAGCAGAGCAATCGACAGGTCGAGTTTTATTTATAATTTCTTCTTCAAGTATCTCGACAACTTCGCAAAATTCATATGTCCAGGTAGCTGAGTGGCTAGCGTAGACGATTTCGGATAGTGGTCCGGAGTGGCTCGCTATCGAATCCCATACAGAGCTGCTTTTTTGTTATATTTCACTCAACATTTAATTAGAATTAATTCAGTAATGAGAGTTATTACAGGGTGATAAATTTATCCAGGGAAGAAAGGAATTATCTTTGAGCTACTGTCCATTGAGGATTTGTACAATTGCATATGGGTATATTAAACAAAATACGACAGAAAAAAAGCAGTCCCCAATGGTATTCGATACCATGACCTTCAGCATCGTGATCCGAATCCACCAACGCTAGCAACTAAGCTACCTAGACATGGAACATTTGCAAAGTTATTGAGATACTTGAAATGATATTCGAATTATTACCTAACCTGTTGGTATATTCTGCTCCTCTGGTAGGAGAGCTGAGGTTTGAAAGATTATTTGAATTTATTTGTGTCAGGTGGAACACCTGTTGCGGCATTCTGCTTCCCTGGTACTTGAGTCAATTTTCCACGAACAAAAGTTTTCGAGCAAATTGGTCAACAGTCCAGTATTCCTACCAGGGTAGCAGAGCAATCGACAGGTCGAGTTTTATTTATAATTTCTTCTTCAAGTATCTCGACAACTTTGCAAAATTCATATGTCCAGGTAGCTGAGTGGCTAGCGTAGACGATTTCGGATAGTGGTCCGGAGTGGCTCGCTATCGAATCCCATACAGAGCTGTTTTTTTGTTATATTTCACTCAACATTTAATTAGATTAATTCAGTAATGAGAGTTATTACATGGTGATAAATTCATCCAGGGAAGAAAGGAATTATCTCTGAGCTACTGTCCATTGAGGATTTGTACAGTTGCATATGGGTATATTAAACAAAATACGACAGAAAAAAAGCAGTCCCCAATGGTATTCGATACCAGGACCTTTCGCATCGGGATCCGAAACCGCCAACGCTAGCAACTAAGCTACCTAGACATGGAACATTTGTTGAGTTACTTGAAATGATATTTGAATTATTACCTAACCTGTTGGTAGGTTCGAGAATTCGAGAATGTCCATGAAGGTTCAATCACCAGACTCCTAAACTACTTGTAAATCGCATTTTTTTTTTTAAATGAACATGTTTCCAAAAATTCCCTGCGGGGCTTTGCTGGTGGAGATCGAAAAAATGACTTCGAGAATATCCATGAAGGTTCAATTATTGGACTTCAAAACTGTATACAGATCGCAACAATTACTTAGAAAAGGTCCATATCTCAAGAAAATACCTGCGGGCCTTGGGGAAGGAGTAGCAAAATCAATTTCAAAAAAAGTCCATTATGATGTCTTTGTTATTATGAAAGTCTTCTTGAACTAATAAAATATGTACAAAAAACACGAATCTTCATAATCTTCACTGCGGGGCAGGGTGGGGGGCGAACCCCCCACACCCCCATTGGGCTCTGACATGTTTTGCTAGAAAATTAGAGCACCCGTCGGAATTTTCAGAAGTCGGCGCCTATGTTGCAGCTCATGAAATATGAGCACAAGTTTGCTAGTAAAACAGTATCTTCTTTCTACATGTGACCTATAACCATGTCCATAGCGGGACTCGAACCTACACTCCTATATCTCTCCATATTTCGAAGTCTTAGAAAAGTGGACAGCTTTCTTCATTACTTAGATTTTTTGTTCTCCAATCATACACATTTATTACAATGATACTCAATCTTCCAATTTATTCATTGCAGCCAACTTGAAATTTACTTGTATTTGTATTGTCGATTATTTTTTCTACTGCAATTATAATATATATCCATCGACACCATTTTCTTTTCTGAAATATTTCTGTAAAACCTATGATTGGAAATTTAAAGTGGTCGATCAATCTATATAGATTCATTTGCATTCTGAAAAAAATATTCTGATATCGAACTAAAATGCAACCCACATATTCCACGCATAGTCTCTGAGAAAAATTATGTTTAAATGAACGTAGATTCTATATTTAAATTAAATTTCATCCGTTTTTTTCAATGACCGTAAGTGTACTATGACCGCGAGTGTATGTACACACTTTTCTACATTTCCGACATTACTATGTAAATCAACTGGGTTGAATGAACTACTATATTTGTGGGTAATCTTTAGAATAATGAAAAAGTTTCAATTTAGATTTCATATATCAATGATAGTAGACCAAGTAGGACTAGGATAATTATCAAATTGAATATTTTTCATAAGCACTAGGCCTATATGATCTTTCGATTTTCAATATGTCCTTGCAAATCATACGTCTCATATAGATTTTCAACTCATATTTTCGAAAATTCTAGTTTATTCGTTATTTAAATTTATTTTCACATTTGCTCTTATAATGAATATTTCCTCGCTTCTATGTGCGGGCCATGTCATTAAAATTTGATATCAGTAAATCAAGTTTCAAAAAAAAAAAATGTCACCAAAATATATCTTCAAAATGGTGGATAGAAAATCAAATCTTATTCAGAAATGTGTTTTAGTTGCATGCTGTTTCTTACCTCTTCCCATCCTCTAGCATCCCAAATTACATGGAACCCTCTATCTGTATACTTGGGTCATCTGTTTTTTACCCCATTTCTAATCATTTATTTCCAGTGCGTGAATAAGTCGAAGACTTTGCCGATCAAGCCAACATTCTTATCTGCAATTATTGCGATGAAGACAGTGTGGTTTCACGACCAACTCATGTTTTTCATAATTTTTAAAAACACAAATGAAAGCAAATAGATCCTAATATGAAAAAATAGCATTCTTCAGGAAATACTTTGTTATTTCAAGCAGACATAAAATTCTTGGTTATACTTTTATTGACAAATAATGATTCTAGCTCTACTAACAAGGCAGATTAGCCACGCCTGTATTTCTAGGCGAATGTTTGTCTAGCAAGCAGCAACTAGACTGAAGATTAGGCCTACACATGTTTTCTTGGAACTTGTCAACGTGGCAAAAAAAAGTAGAAGTGCAGCTGCGAAGTGGCTGTTGATCTAAAATATGCCAACAATTTCGTCACGAGTAACGTCAGGATTTAGTGAATAGGAGAAGGTTTCATGATCTAATAAATAGATATGACAACAATGTATGTATTTTTAAAAAATGGGATGGTGTATTTTATTTACCATATATCTTTATAAACAAACTACAATACAAAATGTACACGTTATCGCTCAACTATAATAATATGCACTATATTATGTGAAATATGATACATGGGCTGTTTTACAAAAATGCCATAAGGGAAAACTCTTTTTTACACTATTTTTATTATTTTATATATGCAAAAATATTGCTAATCTGTTTCATAAATTATCTTTTTTTTCCACTTAATACGGTACTCGTAAAATATTTTTTTCAGTTTTGAGGATGTACAAAATATCAACATAACAAAAGCACAGAAGGTAAACAAAAATTACCACATTACTCCAACAAAAGCAATGGAATTAACAATAACACAAGTAATAATAGTGGATGAACTTAATAAATACATAGAATAAGTAGTAGCATAATAACATATCTACTTTTGACAGTTTTGACTGAAGGGCTAGCTAGGGTCAAGGAAGAATAGGAAAACTAAGATTTTTTGTGTAATAACCAAATTGACTGGAATCACTCCACGCCTACATACTCTTGGCTAACGCTGGTCAGGCCAATCCAATTTACATCTACGTCAACTGAGAGCCTCCCACGATCTTAAGTCGGAGCCGCATGGGGCATTTCACAAACAAGTTTCTCCCCACAAGCGCCGGCGTTAACACAAGGGTATGTAGGCAAATCGCTCAGGGCCACGTCCACAATTACTTGATCAAAAGGACTGTCCCATACAGCTTTAGGCTACTGTAATATCTGTTCAACATATCTAGTTAGTTTTCGAACAGCGAAATTACAGCGATATCCGCTTTCAGGTGGTATTGCAACATAAACAGAGTGCATGCTACTTGACTAATTAGCACTAGACTTATTGCTCTACTATAAAACAAAACAACAGCAGTTACGGCATATCTATCATCTCATTCGATTCAAGACATTTGCCACAATAATCTGTCAGTTCATTAATCGTCACCAAAATACCAAAAATACAGATGGGGATTTATACAATATAGAATATAATAGTTATAACAACAAAATAAAGATTGTTTTGTATGAAATAATATACAAAAATGGTGAGCAATTGGGTATTAAAATCCCACTTTACATTGGAAACTCAAGTTATGTCTTCCCATAAAAACATTTTTTTTTCTCTTTCTGTTCGGTCTAATCTACCAAAACTCCTGAAAATGCAAAGGTACGTTTATAACACAATGCCACATACTCTACCTAGCTCAAATACGTACAAAAAACTAAGCATTATCCAACACTTGAGGCCAATTCGGGGTAATATTCTAACACTTATAATACATACTCTTATAAGGTAAAGAGATCTCGTTAACAATGCAAACTAGGTGGGAATTGAAAAGATGGATCCCACCAGGAAAAGCATACACACGTATTAAAGAAGACAGTATTTTGACAGGCGTATATCACATTTCTGCCAAGTTTTATAATATTATAGTTAAAAATACATACCACAATAATATATACCCAGAATTTACAGTGAATGTGGATTGACTTAAGAACTAAAAAAGGTTTGTGCTTTTTCCTGCTAGCTGGCTACGTAAGTGACTTTTAATTGAAATTGAAATTCTGTTTTATTATAATTTCTCTTATGCAACACATCTCTCGTACACATAGGGCAGTAGTAGCTGCTTTAGATCTACAGTTTAGCCAGAAAGTGAGGGTATAAATGCAGAATTATTGTTCGTGAAACGAATATGGACCAGATTGTTTAGAGAATTTCAATACCTCTCACAACATTTCCAAAATAACTGTTGGAAAGTGTTTTTTTTCTTCGAGGTCAAAGCTTACAAGTAAGATCCAAAAAGTATGTGTAGGTCTAGATAAACTGCATCAGGGCGAAAAATGTATTATATTTTATACGTTTAGGTAGTTATTATACCTACTGGATAACAAGTATGCACTACAATAAGAATGAATACACCCCCATTTAAAAGTTTACTTATAGATTTATTTTCTTTATATCTTAAGATATTTTTGACTACGACATGAAATGGGCAGTTTATAAATTGCCATGAAAACTTGCTTATATAGATAAATACCCTAAGTCGCAAAAATCACCCCCGTCTGTGCTTCCTCCATTTTGTACATACCTCAATTTTAATTCCAAATCTGATGAGCTAATTAAGTACAATTTTTATGTTTATTTTTTATTATTTATTTTTAAATCATCATCACATATGATAAAACAAATACATATTGACTGAACTAAAGATAATGATTGATGATGAGAATAATTCTAGTTTCTCGATGATTAATGATTATCGTACATAATGATTGCATGATATATGATGGGGTACATTTGATCCAAGTTGAGAAGATTGACTCCTCAATCTAGCCAACACACATCAAGGGCGTTTTCCTCACAGTAGGCCTATTTCAGGGAGGGAGTACAGGTAAGTACTTCTTATCCGCAAGATGACGTCACTCGAAGAAACATCGAATTGAAAACGACCCCCGACATGTTATCAAAATGACTGCTTGAACAAGACGTAACTACCCCATCTCTAGCATAGCATTACAGACAATAGAATTTGTTGCTTTATTATATGGTTTCAATGAAATTCAAATAGGCCCGGTTAGAAATGGTGTAGACTGTGGAATAAGCCGTTTTACGCGTCAACGGCTTATAAGAGCTCGCGCTGCCTTACACAAACGTGAATCTATATGACTTTTTGTAGTAGCCTAATTTGCATCTGGAGAATAATAATTGGTCACCAGAATTGGGTAATCACAGCCTGATATAATATTTTCCCTGGAATATGTTATGTGTTTAATGAGGTGATTGATTATTTTCTTGTTTTGGACCTGCCTGTTGCCTGTGTATTATATTCATTCATTTTTATAAGATCGCCTATACGGTACCAAATTTGTACAGAACATCCCTGTGGTAATGGACCACTCTATAGGCACTAAATGAGATAGTTTTCGAAACTGCAATTTGTTGATGAATTAAGACTGCATGTCCTATGTATAATAATGTATTAATGTTAATTCTACAAGAGATCACACCAAACTGAGTGTATTTATCCAATCATTTGACAACAATACTGCACATCGCTAAAAACATATTTAGTTACCGGTACTTACTTTTCAATACAAATTCATTCCATTCGAAATTCTGTCCGAGCATTCATTGAAACCCTGTTCACGGCCTGTTTTGGCCTAAAATAGACATGAGTACGCAATCCTCTTATCTTCCGCCCTTATTACACAATATATTGGTATATATATTTTTTATATAGAAAAAATCTAATCAAGGGGGTAAATAAAACGATTACGAGACCTCAATTGTAAACAATCTTACAAAACATTTCAAACATGATTAAAAAACACACATCGTAGTCCATCTAAAAAACAGTCGACTAAATCTCATCTGGGTATTTTTTTAATCGTTTCATATTATAGTATAATAACGATGGAAAAAAAACACTGACTCTACCCAACTTCTAGCCAAGCACCACGGATTAACACACGGTTCTCCCAAAAAAATATGTCACTCAGTTGGTTTCCAAGAAATAGTTCAACAATTAATCAACGAGAAGCTCGTGTCCGTCCAGTCGTTGTTGCTGACGCCGATGTCGGACAGCATGTCGGTCATGTCCGGCGTGCACGAGAACTCGAAGTGCGAGCCCGAACTGGAGCTGGCAGTGTCGAACGAGTCGAGATCCGTCGTTAACGAGTCAAGGTCCACTCGGAAGTCGGATGTGATTTGGAAAAGATCCGTGAGCGAGTCGAGATCTGCCAAGCTGGGGTTCTCACCTACTCGCGTCAAGATCCGCGTGCTCGCCGTTTCCGGATCGAATTCTAAAGGTTCTTCTTTAATCGATAATCCTAACTCGTCATAATCCATTGGCTCTGATTTGATCGAGACGATAGATTTCGCTTCGGGCCTAGGCAGTGACGCGGTACGAGCGCCAAGGGTTCTAGCTATGCGGGAAGTTACCGACGTCGTCGGCGTCGTAACGAGAGGTGGTGACGGCATTGACGTGGAATTAAATTTGACGTCCAACATCAAAGCGTTGTCATCATAAAACGAGGCACTCTCTGGAGAATCTGGAGTGTCACAGGAAGGACTTGATGGTACTTTAGCTGTGGCGGTGGGAGGCGAGGGGGCGTACTGGAGCCGCGGACTTGGAGGGGAAACTGTAGAATGTTGTTGTTGTTGTTGATTTCTACGAATACTGTCTTTGAATTTACTGCGATCAACGGTTAGACGGATTTTTAGTCGACTCTGGCTGGCAGTAGCCGTACTGAGACTTGAGGTTCTTGAACGCTGATTACCACCCTGACTCATGCTCTGGATTGCTTGCACGAGTCTTTCTTTAGTTGTGCTGTGTGGATGATTATTATTGGTATCATTCCTTTGAATTGAATGTACAGGGCTAGTAGTTGACGACTTTCTAGATTTCTTGGCTGCAGGTGAGGCGACCTTGGGGGTTGGTTTCGTCACCTTCTTTCGGGGTCGATATTTGTAATCGGGATACTCTTGCAAGTGCAGCTGACGTAGTCTTTCAGCTTCATCGATGAACGGTTGTCTTTCCTCTTCGGAAAGCATTTTCCAACGTCGACCTAACCTCTTCGAGATTTCCGCGTTGTGCATGTCGGGTTGCTGTTCGCAGATCTTACGCCGCTCAATCTGCGACCACACCATGAACGCGTTCATTGGTCGCTTAATGTGGTTAGGATTGTTCTTCTTCGTCTATGGAAAAGAAACAAAAGCATTCGTCAGAAACCAGTACAGTTTAATCAGCTTTCATCCAGGCGGCCTGCACGGAATGTGATTAGCAGGGGCTAGAAGAAGAGATGGGAGATAAAGAGAATCCCCCAATGAAAAGGGTATCCCAAGCTTAATTTGATAATCACATCAACGCTCTCTGTGAAAATCGCATTGTTTCTTATAAACTTTTCATGGAGTCACAAGATTGTGTTCGTATCTTTATATAATACAGGCGCAGTAATACCAGTCAACTCATCTTGCAGAGATGAAACCCGACTAATTTAAATCACGAATACATAACTAAATATGCACGTGACTGGACTAACCATGTGTTCCTCACATCAGGTTCTCTGTGCAAAAAAACAGAAACAGAAACCATCGAGCTATCTATAATAGAACTAGTGAGTACAAATTAATGAAATTATACGTTCCGGAATTTTTACTAATAATAGTGGCAGAAGTGCGAACGAAATTGAGTAGAACCATACAAAATATGCAATGTAAATGTAATTTAGGAAGATTGTGACCCGATACAAGGACAGCATTACGTCATCATTCATTTATTTCACGCAGAGCTGCAATAACTCGAACTCAATCAACGTCAAGTTTCGTTGACATGCGCGATTATTAATTCGCCAGCGCATCGGATGGCTGCTTCTTAGGTTTATGTAAACGGACACAAAATGGTGTTCACCATCACAGTTCGTAAATACAAAAAGCTACGTGTGGTTAACTTTGCAACTAGTAATTAAATGAAACTTCACATATCTCGGGTGATTACAGCGGCGTGTCGGGCTGCGGGGGCGGGGAGGGAGGGGGTGAGGGGAAATCGAGCTTAATAATCCTCGTTGCTCATTACCAGTCTCCTCAAGCGCAATCTAAAATACTGTTCCAAGGTTAACCTCAATCATCAATCATACTTCTTCGGAAAACTTTTTCGAAAGATCTTAATTGTCAGATAATAAGGAGTTCTGTAAGCAAACACCCAACAAGGGTCACTTTTTGTAAATGGCTGTCTAATTAAAGCCACACCTATATAGGTCCTAGTTCTGCATGGTATCGTGACTGGCAACGTTTCGGCCTTAAACTTTAGCACAGTGTGTGTGGGTGTGTGGGAGGCGCGTGGGCCGAGGGGGAACCAGGCAGGCCCCTTGGTTACATGGGAATGTAGAAATAATACCAGAAAATACCGAATAGATCGCAATATTGGTTCACGTAATCTATAAGTTACATTATTCATTATATTGCATCATTATACTCTCTCTCTTATTATCATTATAGGAATACTACTTCTTTTTTCAACTGAATTTTGTACTGCATTTTTGATACAGAACATTTAGAGAAACATGTTTTCTACTTCCTCATGTTATTGTTTTGTATGGTATACTGTTTATCGCTGTTAATGGTAACGTGGAATAAAAAATGAAATGCAAATTACGAGCGAATGGATAGAACAAACATAAAACAGTCGTCACTAGTATACATACTTGAAAAGGATTTTGTAATTCCTTTAAATTAGAAACCTGACAGCTCTAAGCTAGACTGCGGTACACATTACTTGCTGCGAATGTATCCAAGAAGTCGACCCATCTTTTAGACTGCCCCCCCCCCCCCCACTCACCACACAAAGTAATCAATTAATGTGTACTTGCTAATATATCGAACGTGGTAAAACTCCACTAGTAAACTAAAAGTACACGAATAAGAAATAATTAATTCGTCTGAAAATTTCCACGCGATAATTAAGTCGGATTAATATTCCTTTCACGCGATACATCTTCCACATGCAAGCTGATTCATAGTAATCGACATTTTATTGCTCTATGAAACGTTCAAGGTGACCTCCGATTACGAATAATACGATAGACCTGTGTAATAAACGATCCACCCAGAAAACAAGATCACATCCTATACTTAAGATAATCATGCACTAATTTGATTGTGATCACCTGATCATCCTCCAACAGCTTGCTTGCCCCTACCTTCGAAGCGTTTACAAACTGAACAGACACGGGGTACTGTGTTGAACGACGGGAAACGGTTAAAAGACCAGTGGCGGCAGTCGCGTCACTGACCGATTGGTATAAATAAAAATTGTTTTACGTTTTCAAGCAAATTTATTTTATGATACTGTGTTACATATAGGCCTACAGCGGCTTTAATCCGACTTTTTTAAATATACACTCTCATTTCTTGCAGTCCTCCCCTCTCCCCTCATATTTCATTTTCCCATGGGTGGTGACACGAATATTATAAAGTCAATTCATAAGTCCATAGTCAATTTGTACATAATTCCGGAACATATCTGATTTGCTTTGATTATAAAAATAGTAAATCATAAAACAAATAGAACAATATATTAAATCTTGTATACGTATTTCAGATGATTCACTTAATCTAAGATGCTGTGGATCCAGAGTTCCCCTGCGGTAGTTACGCCACTGGGTACCCGGAGAATGTCATTCACACTACTAGGCTACGAGGTTTGATAAATCGACAATCTATTTTCGAAATGTATTTTATAAAGGTACAATAATAACATGTGTCAGATATGTCGAAAAAGAACGGAAGAAATATTTTTGGCCAAATGCCCTGTAGCCCCCAAACTGTAAGTTCATGTCGACTACAGTCAAATGTCAAGACACGTCGGCCGACGTATACGTAGAGCAACATGCTGCGAATGCACGGGGCATTGGAATGGAAATAACGGTGGCTCGATGATATAGGGGTAGATTAGAGACGTCTAATTCGGGGCCGGGCACAGGGGCTTCATCAGCCACGTTAAGAGGATCAGAAATGCCCAACTTCTATGTGTGTTTTTGAATAAACTCCTATATTTGTAAGTCTATAAGCCTCCACCCCGGGGGGCCAAACGTGAATTAGTGTCTAAAAAAAAAAACGTCACTTCTTATGATATTTAATCCTCGTATTTGGGCAAGTAAATGACATTTACGAATGTTTAGTGAATACAGTTGACATTTTGAATATTGCATAGCCAAACCTGTCGCAGATTCTAGTTGACAGCGGGATGACCTACTTAAAACTCGTACGTACACTCAGTTTGAAAACTGAAAGTTAGTCGGGCGCACGTTTATTGGTACATAAGGTTACAAAACTTGGCGACATGCATCATAAAACACGTTGCAAATAAACAATATAGTGTACACCGTTTCTTGCGTGGTATTTTGTTTTATGTTCATTGCCACATGTGTAGGCCTGGTTTGATAGCATGTACTCTCATGTACGGTTACCATATTTGGTAATAACCATAAT
This sequence comes from Brachyptera putata, assembly GCA_907164805.1. Classification (NCBI taxonomy): domain Eukaryota; kingdom Metazoa; phylum Arthropoda; class Insecta; order Plecoptera; family Taeniopterygidae; genus Brachyptera; species Brachyptera putata. The sequence continues at coordinate 55,295,402 of OU015462.1, forward strand.
ATTGATTATCATTCTCTATTACACTATTATGTGTACGGCTATTAGATGGAAACTCGAAGGCGTATTATAGTCCGTGGTCCGATAATCATGATTATTCCAGATTGACCTACAATACATAATATTTCGCCACGTAAATCATTTTAGCGACATGCTTTTTGATCGCGATTAATGAAATATACCGTAGTGGTCATGATCATAGAAGCGACTATTGATCCAATCAAATACATACATTTTAAGTAGGTTTGTCAATATTTAGTAGGACTGGACATCTTCGGCAATATAAATTGAGTTTACGAAATTGAAAATTAAATTCAAATGAAACCCAATGAAGTTACCGTTAATTTTCTGAAGACCGTCGGCCCTACTTTCTGCTAGTTTCAGTATGCATGTCAGTAAATGTCAATCACTCATCAGAATGCGTTTTAATTTGGCATGATCGACCACTTCATGCGACCGGAAGTGTACAAACATATACATTGGAGTGGAAATAAGTGTCGATAGATGGCGCTGAAAAACTTACTACTTTAAGATGACTTTCGTCAAGTTCACACTGTGGTAATCTACAGTTCAAGGTTTATTCAAAACACATTGTTGGCTCTTCGTAGAATACGAGTTTTAGAAACAACCAAATCACTCTTCCGAATTGACTTGTTAAGGGTTGACACTGTTCCAGCCCCCCAAGGAAATGAATGTAGTTTTCTCTCCAGGAATATTATTTTCGACTGGAAGAAAAGCCGACCAACTATATATATATGACGTATTCTCTAGACGGATTATTGTCATGCCCCGACTAGACATCCTGAGCTGACAGTGACATATTATTGCAAAACTTGGCAAAGGTATACACTTGCACAAATGACCATCTGAAAATTATATTTTTTCATCAATATCGAAACTTGATGGAAAATATTTGTGCCACGATTATGGATAGGGACGAGATAATTTTGTTTTAATCAAGACGATAAGTATGATATTAGGTATGACATTTTTACCGGTAGAAGGAAATGTTCGACATGTTCAGGTACCGGTACCGGTACCGGAAGTGAAAAAGCAACCGATATTGTTGGGTCATCTCATTGATCCTATGTGCATGTCACAAATATATCCAAATGTCTTAAGTAATTACATAAATGTATCATAACTATTTGTATTCAGGAATGTGGAAAAAAGCAATCACACGCAGTATTTTTTATCTAGTCCCAAACGATAGACGAAAGATATCAAAACAAAAACTTTTATGCTCCCTCGATGAAAAGTGATTAGTTTTCTAATAAACATCATCGACAAGATGCGTCAATGACAATTTATGATTACGAATTATACTTTCTAGTTTCAAATTTTTTTTGTAAGTTATTTTATTATTTAATATCGAAAGTACATTCGATCTCTCTTATTACATACTATGCCTGCATATAATTTCCTATCTTCGATGTAACGTAAGAAACGTTAGCACACCAGAGTTACGTCCGCATGCACGGAGTCGATATCAATGATAGGGAAATATATAAAGTGGAAGAGCGTAAGTGGATACTTCACAAATCACAGGAGGTCAAGAAGCTTCTCAAGAGGTACGGACGAGCCTTGTTCAGAAGAAACAAAATGATGCAATACGAATGTTTTAGGTTACAGTGGGAAGGGCCATTAACCAAAACGACAGAGGAAATCCACGCAAAATCTCGGTAATTATGGTCAATCACGGCGGGAATCGATCCCCAACCTCTCCCTATTGCGAAAACTTCCGACAATGAAGCAAAAAAAAAAAAATCGAAATTGATCCCCAATATTTTTTTTTCCACTTGAAAAGTTAAAATCCAGTTAAAATGGTGTTTGACTTTGATAAACGCAAGCTGGAAACTGCATGCACGATTGCGATGCACCGCATAGGTTAATATAAAGTGCAGTCCAAATAACCGTTAACGGTCGCTTAGCCCGAGGAAGCGATTCCACTGAACCGTTTGCAAATAACAATTTCCGACCAACTTTGCGCGAACGATTAGAAGAGCCGTTTTAATAATCTTCGTGCAGTTAGTGTAGGCTTAACGAGTAACAATCGATAAATGGGGGAAACTGGTCATATAGTTGTTATGACGACAGAATGTCGTCCACCAACATACCCTATAACAAAAACAGTATCGGTATCGCAGTGGTATTTTTTGGGAGAAACGCAACTGCGCTTTTCAAAAGCGTCAAATACCTAAACTTGCACAAGTAATTATGTAATAATTGTCCAAGTATTTATTGTTATTTAGCTGGTAGACCTGCGAGTGGATGTTATCGAGATATGGGCCTATCACGTGTTCTGAATGGATTAATAGGCTATACCGTATATAAAATGCCAGGATGGCTTTCTTCCCACTATCCCTTCAATTACCCAACACACCGTCATCTCATTATTCATTCGACGCCAATTCGTTAGAGCATTACAGTGCGTCGTTATAACTAGTATAAATAAAATACAATTTACAGTGCAAATCAACAATACGACAAGTAGACGTATAGCTAGGGATTCTGAATCCAAGAAACTTGTAATAATGGCAGGAGCCAATCGAGGGGTTTACAACTCGGAAATTTGGTGTACACCTGATTTCAGATTTCAGGGGATTTCAGGTGATTTCAGGGATTTCAAGTGATTTCAAGGATTTCAAGTGATTTCAAGGATTTCAAGTGATTTCAGGTGATTTCAGGTGATTTCATGGGATTTCATGGCAAGTGTTCACCTGATTTCAGGAGTTGTTAACCCCTCGGAGCCAATTCATTAGCTCCATCGTCATATACCGTTGATTCATAATCAATGCCTGCATCATTTCATTTCTATATTTAAACTAAACAATAATGCTATTAGACCATCTCTATATTTCACTATCGCATTAAATCAAGAGTATCTATCTAATAAGGAGTGGCCTCTCGGCGAGTTGGTAAGCGTTGAGCGTAATCCCGAGGCTAAATGCGACACGACAGTTCCGCAAGGACAACACTCTTGTCGACTTCTTCCGTATTGTAAACCGTAGGCCTTGTGCCGTGCCATACACAATCAATCCAGGGGCAGGGCAGAGCTAAATGACAAGATCGGGGAAAAATCGAACTAAATACAAGTTTTTGATACGACACAGTCCTAATCACTGGAAAACGCGATGCTTGCGTTATAGGATGGGTGAATGGAGAGGATATTGGTAGGCGCAATATCTATCTATCTAGATGGCAGTGAATCGTCAAGTTTGGTTGATTATAAGTTCTGTTATCATGGTGATCATCACAAAACAACCAATTGCTAAATTTCTGCATCGACCAAACAATGCATTTTAGTTGGCTATCCGAATGCATATTTGGGCGCTGTGGCTCCGTGAAATGAATGAGTGTAGGCCTAATAATGTAAAGAATCCTTCGATAGGAGGACCTTGGTTCTCGTTATCGGTTAAAAATTGCACCTGTTGGGCAAAGAGATACTGAAAGGTTACTTCAAAATGACTGATCTGATTTTCCTGTGGATTTGCAATTATGTTAGTTATCATTGATGTGTTCGAATTTTCAACTTATCCACGCTCGATTATTCTTTATGGTGTTCTTACAAATTTCACAGGTGTACTTTTTTTAATCCGAGTAAACCAATTTCTTCCGAAAACTGTATAAATAAAAATGTGAAGTTAATTGGTTTTTCGTTTTGACCTTAGGGCACTCACAAAACCACTGCGCACATGAATCATCTTTCTTCCGCTACGCGAAACGGGATCACCTATATCGCTCTTCGAATAATGGAAGAAAAATGAAACCTCTCAAATCCAATACAAAATCGCTACCACAGGAGAAGAATATACAAAAACTCGACACATAAAAAGTAAAAAAAAAGCTCTGAAATAAAATAAATAAAAAAACGTCTGCGACTCGCTTAGCATATATTATGCTGAATCACGAAAGCAAAATGAATTCTAGTAAAACGTTCAAAATAGGCCTACTAGCTGTCGTAAAAAATATACGTCCTGATAATATATTCGAATAGACATTCCATATATTACAAGATCTCGATCAATAACTCCTAGAACTCGACGATTTCCTGCGATGAAGGAATAAAAACGAAATGCTTTCACTCTCAAAAGATTTCACGTGTAATTAACAAATAAGATTGGCATAGGAAATTAATCACCGCTGATCTACAGCCTCCCTCCCAATTCTCACGCGCCTAAACCTGAATACTAAAACCCGAGATCGCAGCCAAGGAAGCGTCAGGAGATTAGCTCCAAGCTCTATTCTGACAGATCTCAAATGTTACTAACGTGTAATTAATCATAGCTTTACCAGTCTCTCTCTATATATACAATAGAGAGCTCTTTGTATTACGGAGTAATTCTGCATTATAAGACGTTACAACCAGAAGTGTCATAAGAAGATATGTGCGTAGGCCTACGTCAGTAACCGAGAGTGTCGAAACATCTCGGGATGCTGCCGAATGTTGAGCCAAAAACTCATTACGCCGTGCATGTCGCAAGACTATTAATATAGGTTCTATAGGTAGAGAGACAGATTATGGGCATACAGCCCTTTATCTCGGGATACAGACTAGTGGGATGCTGGAAGGGCGAACATCTGTTTCAGCTGGATCTTATGAATGATAAATAGTGCATCGAGAGGGGGGATAAATCTGTCATCACTTTGAATTGGGTGTCTTTGTGAAATGTACGTATACGTGCGGATCTGACTGATTAAATATGGAAGATGGAAATTCAGCTAGCACAGGCTTTTAAGAAGATCTGCAGTTCATACAATTTAAGAATTAACGCCATGTTTGAAGAAATATTAATGTTACCGAGTAGCAGGTCACAAGTTATCATAACATTGACATTATGAAAATGAAAACTGTGTCGATCATCAAAAAGTTTCAGACTACATTATAAAAATATACAAGTTGAAACTTGGTAAGTGCATGAGAACTTCGGTGTAATTAACGAGCATCCGGACTGAATATAACCAGCATAACGGTAATATGTTACACCCTTCTGATTTACTAGAGAAACGTGTGTATATGTAGCAGTGGTAGCTCTCCAGATACAATACACGGAGGGAGTCGGCGATGGCGAGACTTTTAAGCAAGGGGAAATGGGAAACGGGTGAAAACCTCCAAGAAAACGCCCGTTATACGAAAGGCAATTTAGAAATGTAAAGGTTTTCTTTGAACAAGGGAGTCATTGGTAAATGTGTTCCACGTTGCCAAAACCAAATGCCTCTCCCCCCTCTCTCTCTCTCTCTCTCTCTCTCTCTCTATCCCGCTTTCAAGACAGTGGCGGTTTTTGTTTCGAATACAGATAGAAGGATAGTGGCACTTTGCCAGCTATATAGCGAAAACATTAGTACTATCTATAGGCAATATGGTAACATCACGGAACCAGCTACACACACACACATATATATATATATATATATATATATATATATATATATATCCAGAGAGTGACTCGCGAGCAAAGTGGTAACCTTGGGCCAGGACGGCAAACCCGCGGGTATTCTGTCACTATGAGGCGTGATGTCATTACTCTCTCCTCTCTCTCTCTCTCTCTCTCTCTCTCTCTCGGTCACGTGGTCCCCGATGATAACACACAGACGATCGGGAAGCGAGAGGAACACTGCGGTCTCGCTAGACCTTCAGTCGTCACCGCAATCGTATCGCGGCTCGCGGTGTGGGAGGCTATTGGAACGAGTACTTACTCATAATACTCGTTCGGAAATACAGCGTTTATTCAGTGATTCATGCAATTCATATATGCCATAGGGTATAATTCATATAAATTAGTGATATTCGTACGGTACTTTGGGATGCTTCTATTTTTAAAGGCATGATAGTATATTCAATAGATGACCAATTATTATTATTAGAAATAGTTTAGAGGAGAACCTTTTGTAATCTAATTAGAAAATGAAACCCTTGGCCTTATGCTAATGAGTTGAATTATTGGGATAAATTCGAGGGGTTAACAACTCCTGAAATCCGGTGTACACTTGCCATGGAATCCCATTGAAATCCGCATGAAATCACTTGAAATCCCCTGAAATCAGGTGTACACCAAATTTGCGAGTTGTAAACCCCTCGGATAAATTGAATAAGTCATCATGGACTTGATCGGTTTCAACGTGTGGAATTTTGCTTTCTGGTTCATACAGCACTTTTTGTTTTTGATTTGTCTTTTGTAATATCTAGCTTTTCATTATTAGATTGTTAAATTCACTTGTGGAGTGTATGAAATTATATTGTGTATCAATGTAAAATAGCAGCAGTTGCTATAATTAAAACAACTATACTACATTTTTATATTTCATTACAGATTGCACACAAGAATCTTTCTTCTATGGGCTTCTACATTACATCATTATTCTCTCAAGATAAGTTTACTATAACTTTTCCAAACAGAATTGGAACTCGAGACGTTTATCAATATTATGTTTCTGGTGATTACAGCAAATCTCAAGAGTTAATAAACAAATATGTATTGTACGCTGTTATTATGTCGTATGTTTATACTGCTGTATAATGGTAATGTGGAATACAACGATACGAAATTAATTGACTGAAACGAGAAACTGAAGCATTCAGAGAAATATTTCTCAAAGAAACAAACTTCGTAACGATCTACGCAAGTCCCCAAGCAAAATCTACATGATGATTATTGTTTGCTTAACGACCCCACCAACAGCTAGGTAATACAGGAGTACGAACGAGCAGGTGATGATAAGTGAAACGACATATCCAAAAACCCATGCCTTATGCGGGACTCGAACCCACACCCAAAGATGACTTCAGTTTCTGAAGCGGTGCCTCAACTGATTCAAGCTAACGAGGGCGGCGTAAAATCTACATTGAAAACATTTTCTTTTATCTAATATCAATCAAGCAACAGGTAGGCCTAGTATATATTAAACACATCCTGCCTTGTCCGCAATCGTCTGCTCGTATCATGCAATGTGTTACCCCAGCAGTAACGATGGGAATGATCATAAAACATCGTCCTTACAAGGTGTGCGATATGGACGTTAGTCAGCCAACCGTCTATGACGGTTTGTCTCGACTGTCTCGCAAAGATAACCACGTGCGATACGTCACATACGTGTAAATAGAACAATAGTGGAACATTAAACACAAACTATCAGATATGTATTCAACTAATTACAAGTCCGGCAAGTCACCACCGTGATAACACTAACTATAGAATGCGTAACACTATTGGTTCGGTCAGTTAATAATATTAGTCATTAGAGATCGAGGTAGATATATATATGTAGGCCTATGTATTAAAAAAAAAGTAGTCATGTATAGATAATAGTCGATAGGGCATGTTACGACGTTGTTTTTGTTGTTTTCTGGTTTGATATGAGCGCGCGTGTGGAAGTTTTAGGCACCATGTCTAGTGTGTCAATAACGAGTCGAGAACAGCTGGTCGGAGCTCGCAGGATGCGGAAGATAGATAACACATGACTTATCGAACATACTCAAGGCTACGTACACAGAGATTTATATCGATGATATTATAATACGCCTAGTTTCATGATTAAATTAATGCCTGAAAAATAACTACCTTTTATCGTGCAGACTTCGTAAATCGTCAAGTCCCCTGTTCCCGATGTATGAAAAGAAAATATGGAAATGTTTTCATTTCACTTTCTCCCAGATCAATGTGAGAAATGTGAAATTGAGAAAAGAAAGAAATGACGATAAGGCGAAAAAGTGAAATAAATTGGTAATTCAGAATTATTGCGATTTGAGATTGAAATAGTTTTCGATTTTTTCCTCGTATATTTCGGGAATAACGATCCAGGCAATTCACACATCCGAAATTGAGAAATGATGTTCTAGGATTTATTGATATAATTCACTAAAAATTGAAAAAAGTCCAAAAAACACGGGAACGATAAAATTATGCCCTCCTAAAAAAGTTTGAAATACGATAATTGTATGTTTATCTCCAACCCTACACTATGACAAGTAAATAAATGTATAGCACTAGGCTATATGTTTCGATACTAAAAATAATTATCGTATTTTTAGTCTCCTTGTCGACAGGCAAGTATGAACATGCTAGCAACAAGATCGTGCGATGAATGTCGACTTTTGACGAACGAAACACGACAGAAATAAAATCACGCATTTTCAAAATGCCAAATAAAAGCCCAGTTCAACTTGTCACCCAGTTAATCTGAACTTGATATACCTGGTCATAAATAATAACTATAATGCAATAACTTCCTACGTCTACCACACTTAGCCAGTTAACCTAAATAATAATAGGCATAATCATAATTTAACCAGACTAATTGCAAGAATAACTGGTTCAACTTTGGTCAAAGTGTTTTGCATTATTCTCCCTCAGAACACATTTGATTTACGTGCGTGTGAGAAGTCCCTGCTACCCTGTATACATGACACATCTTATCTACGTGTGTTTAATGTAGGCATAGTTCATTTCTTAAAAAACGCATAAAATCGGGAGCATAGTATACGGTGATCAGATAGTGAATAATCAAGATACAAACTTTAAAATTACTATTTTGATGTTATCGACATGAATTATCGATGAATGAAAAATCTTTCCTGATTTCAAGACCTGTGGAACATAGGCCTAACCAGAAGACATCCATGGATTCAATTGATCGAGGGCGTCAAGGGAACGATTTCGCGAAATACCAGTCATTTGATTATAACTTCTAAAAGGTATGATCTTCAAAATTCGAATATTTTTCAATATCAAGTTGGTAAAAATAAAAACTATTCACTTTATAGTTTATATCATAATATAATCTTCAGAGGTATACAGTGAAGAAAAACATTTTTACCTGTATACCTGGGAAAATGTTGGAATCCAAGGCTAATCATTATATTTCACATCATTTCGAAGGTACCAAAAATATCTATATCTCTACCGTGTTACAATTCCGATATCTCACACCATTCGAAAGTTGGCATTCAAAAAACCTGATTCTGATGGTGCACTTTTAGCCGCGTACAAGACTAAGGCGAGAAGAGACAAGGTGATACGGAAGTGTGCCGGGCAAGTATCGCGACTTCCCGGTAGGAAGAGTAAACGGGGAGATGCAATTTTGTAACTACGCAGTAAATATTTTGGTCGGCGCGTGCGAGAGAGGAAATTCCTGGCTAGCTACGACGCAGCCTTGCGTCGAGACGAACGGTTATCCCCTGACGAAATTCTGTGTTCATCGAAAGCGGACTGGCAAATGTTTGTCATTTCTTATACGAAACAGTTATATAGACGATAACTTGGGTTGATTTATAAATAAGGCAGTAGTACAAGTTACAACTTAGATACGGACCTTGAATATTATACATATATCCATTAAAAAAAATATTGACGCTCGAAAAAATAATTATTTACTCGGTCAACATCTTTTTAGGCGAACAAATCAAAGTGAAAATAACAACTTACAAGGTCCAACTAGTAAATATTACTCGCGAGATAGTCGAGACACCTGTTGTAATTTAGTGTATCACAGACCTACATAATATTATATTCTATAACATAAACAGAGAGACAGAATATAAACTATTTCGTATTTTCCCTTATCAAATCGAAATCTACGCAGGTATATTTTCCCGTATTTCTGATCTCGTCTGTCTATATTTGAACCTTTTCCCCTCTGGTTCTCATTGAAAATAAACACGGTTGCAGCTTTGATGAGACTGACATTGACTGACTAGGAACAAGTAAATTATTTTCGATTATTTCAGAAGTGAAGTGGCCGACATTAACTTTTCAACGGATTTTCCTGACAAAGTTTTATTTGATTTCAACGGCACATTTGTATTGTTAAAATAGTTCTGGGATTCTGACAATAATAGGACATTATTTTGAAATGAACTGAACACACGAACGTTACCTCAGAAAAGTTAGGCAGGCCCTATTCGTGGAATTCTAGTACAAATCTGATACTCCTACATTATTGCACAGACAACTATTTACGGTTTTCAGAAAACGGCACCAACATCTATAGATATATTATTTTCAATAATGTAAGCAAAATATTTTTAAAAAATTATTACTTAATTTTCTCAAATCTACAAAAGTGTTGAAAAGATAAACGATATAATAATAGCGGTCCCTGGCCAGGGAAAGACGACCCCGATCGATTTGCAAATGAAATTTTCAGACGAATTTCCCTAGAGTGACAACTCGATTACGTTGAACGACGAATCGTTACGGTTCGCTGTGTGACTTGGGTAAGTGATAGGCTGGCTATCCGTAGACCCGGACTTGTTTCGAAATAAGAAAAAACGCGAAATAAAATCGGAAAACGATTAAAAAGATTATATGTAAGACCGATCGACGTCGAAATGTGCAAACGTTGAGTACCACACGCAGAAATACTAACTAGGAAGGAGTTGACACGTTTGAACTTGAAAGCTAGGAATATGTCCAGAGGGTTCACGGATGTAAATCACTATCCCGAATACGCGTATAAATTCCACACCAAAATACAATTGATTGAAAACACTAAATTCACTTAAAAAATGTAAATTCGTAAAATGTCCTTACCTGCGTTGCATCGGTGTAAGGTGTTGAAGAATTCTTATTGACAAGTTGAGATCCGAACATTGTTATTCCTGTGGTGGTGGGACTGTTCGAACGACTATTGTCAATCTGTTGGGGCACCATAATCGACGTATTTACATCAATTTTGATTTTTTTTTTAAACTTCACAATCACAAATTTATACCGATATCAATTCACTTCAAGAAAAAATGTATCTTTAATTAATAATCCACTCTTCGTTTCTAATCTATGTTATAATGTTTACAAGATTGTATTCTCCCATGGGAGATGTAACTGGTGTTCACGTGTGAACAGCGAAACGTGTAAACACCATTTACCGTAGCACGAGTAAGACTGAGCTTAAGCGTGGAAATGCTCTCAATATACTACGGCAAGTTTTTACCCCCACCCCTCCGGTTTCGACCAATCAGAAGAGACCGACGGCAGCCTAGCGGCGACTCGAGGAACTGCGATAGAGCAACGAATGCATGGAAAATGACAAGTCCCAGCTTGTCAATGTCAGTCGACGAGATTGAAAATTAGTTGGTATTTACATTATTATATTTTATGTAATTACTTTTCAAGTCTCGTTCACGACGTTAGATAAACTGTTTACATACAGTTATAATGTTTATTTTTTTAATGTTCGTCAATATTTCAAGTTATGAGTCTTCTGGGACACTTTTAAGAGATTCACTCACTTTCAAATAATCATAACAATTTAAAAAGCACTTCAACATTTGCTACAACATGAAAAATGTATTATTGTCCTTTACAATCCTATTTCCGCGTTTCGGAAAAAAAAATTAAAACGACAATTTTTTTCGAAATTTATAAATGTCTTATTTTGACGTATTCGATAAAACTTCGATATTTTTTTCGAAAATATTATCCTGATTGAAATTGTGAGTTGCTCTACTCTGACAGTTTTGTCTATCCGCTAACAGCTAGCAGGCACGATCTACTTCGGTCGGAGGCCCGCGCTGTACTGACTAGAAGTGTTCGCGCTCGTGCGATCCTACCGTCGACTGACTGTTGCATCACGACGCCGCTTGGTGGCAGCACGGAGCAAGCGCTGCACGACGAGAATGTCAAGGTAAATTTCTGGACACATTTTGCTCCTCTTAAATATTATATATACGACATCAAATGTATGTATCTAGTATTTTTGATAGTTTACTATACAATAAATTACGATGATTATTGATGTTTGTAAAAAAAGGGTTTATGACATAACCAAAATCGATTCATTATATTCAGCCCGAAGGTAAAATTCACACGGTAATAATTGACACAACATTTGATTGGTATTGACTGGCAGTCTGCTATTGTTGGTTCAATGATAAGATGGGATCGTATCTTGAACTATTAAATTAACAAAAATCATATTATTGAAGAGTATAGACGTATAGGCAATGTGATATTGTAATCAATATGGTATTATTTCGGCTTTTATACCATCGAGAATTATAATTATAATTAGGGCTAGGATGTCTCTGCACTGAAAAACCTTCGATTAGGCATGCACTTATGCACCTAAAAATGCAAAAATATGCGCTTAAAATGCATTAATATGCACTTGAAATTGCATAATATCTAGTGCTTATTCAACAAATACGCTTTTAATTACAGGTTTAAAACTATGGTGAAAATGTCAATAGTAAATATATTGGAATTGGGATCATTAAAAATGGACAGTTGATATCGTCTCAAAAAAGTAATTAATAATGCATAGTATCTAGAGTATGTAGGTCTACCGCGAGTCAAGAAGAAATGGAAATGTACACAAACAATAATCTCGCGTAATTCAGTAAAGTATTACTAAATTAGGTAAAACTTGCACATCTGTAGTTCTTCAAGTTTTCATGCGAACCAATAAACCATAAACCATAAAATGATTGCTCGAAACTCAAGTTCAACCAGTTGGAAAAAGACAGACAATCGTTCATTATATCACACAACAATATTCCCAAGTTCCTCAACCACGACAGTCAACTGTTTTCTTGTCACTTGTTTTTTAGCGACTCGAAACTCCGACGGTTAGTGCTATTGAATAGAGAAAACGGTCGCTCGAATTGATAGTTCGAGTCATCATCTTCAAATCAATGCTTTTCTTCTGTTTCGTCGGTTCATGTTTTCGGTTAGTTTTGTTTTGTTGTTCCATCGCACACTGTCATGGACCATAAACTTCCAAGGACGTACAAGAGGAAAGAAGATCTTAAAATATAATTAATCATCAAGTGTGATCGTTGTATTTGTTTTCTCACGCGTAAATTTAGGGAAAAAAACTTTTGAACATATACAGAGTAATTGGTCCACATTCAACTTTGGTCTCGGTGGATTGATAGAAAAGGTTATTGTTTGGATAATACGTATATAGTCGGCGTACATTGTCATGTAAATAAGGCATGAAGATCGTATCATTTTATATAATAATGACAATATAGTCATTTTTATCAATTTGATCGAAAATAGACGCCGGAAAAAACAACTCAAATTAGTGGATAATATATATATATGTATATATATATATATATATATATATATATATATATATATATATATATATATATATATATATATATATATATATATATATATATATATATATATATGCCTATTATTACCAAAGAAAAAAAAAAGTTATTGTAAGATAATAAATGGATCAGATATAATAATAATAATGATTAATAATAATAACAAGAGTATATAATGATGATAATATTTAATAGATAACACACCTTATAACTTATTCTATATCGTCCCAGTTTAGGTCCATGATAGAATCTACAAAAATCGAAGACTGTAAAATAATAAATATTTGTGAAGAAACAGAAATCCTGCGAGCCGAGGTCAACCTCCAAAAGACATCTCAATCAATCCAAGGCATGCAGACACACCATACAATCATCATCAGTCACAGGCATACAAATCTAAACTGGCGGCTCAGATTACAGATATGTACTTCCCAAAATATAATCCCTCGACAATACTGACGGGAAAAATCTTCAGAAACTACCTTTACAATTTGCCAATTTATTATTTTTGTGGTTCCTCTCTTTCAATGGTAGAAATCTTGACGGTAAATTTGGACACTTTTCACAGCATGTGGTCTGTCTAATACCCAAGAACATTCAGCAAGGGTCCAGGTATGAAATTGATTGAAATTGTTTCTATATGTTGAAATACTAACAATATACTGTAATCCTTTGCAAGTGTCATGAATTTAGTTGATTATTTGCATAGGAAGGATCTTTAGATTCAGCTGAGCTACGCCAGAGAATACGTTCTACTGTAGGCCTGAATATATATCAAAAACTTCTCGACATTGTAATTGGTAACAAGAAGTTTAACTATCGTATAGTACGTAGTAAATAGGCATTTGTAAATATATATATATATATATATATATATATATATATATATATATATATATATATATATATATATATATATATATATATATAGAGAGAGAGAGAGAGAGAGAGAGAGAGAGAGAGAGAGAGATAGAGAGAGAGAGAGAGAAGCAATGTTCATGAGAATAGATTGAAATTAGAATTATTATACAATAGAAAGATAATTTATTCGGAGTACTGGTATATATTTCATTTTATAGCAAACTTTTTCGCCAAATATTTGGAACAAAAGCGAAAACGGATATCATATCGAATTAATCAGTTAGTTATTGTTGATAGTTGATTATACATATTCAATTTGTAGTTAGATAGCAAATAGTGGCCACCAGAACTGCCGGGGGTTTATTCATTTCTATAGAACATTTCACAGAATGTACATTTTCTGAAATTAAATTTCCACCAATTATCCTGGTAACATTTCCCCTAGAAAATAAGTTACAACCATCAAAAACGAAAGCTCTCAAACTATGACTCTTCTTTGATATATGAACCCCATACAACCCCCATCTGTTTGATAGAAATAATCATTCATTTACCGACACCACATTAGAGTACAGGTCCAACTCATACTGAAAAGTCATCATTTTAATTTAAAACTAACAAAAGATTTTTTAAACAGAAACGATTTTTATTTTATTCCTCCCTCCGTCTCTATAACTTTGTACGTTTCTATTCAATTTTGATAACAATGGTTTCCTAATGTAGCCTCATCAACAGTCTAAATACGAACAACATTTCATAGAATTGACAGAGCTTGTTTGAAGAAGGAAGGGGCCAGAATTTGGGCAGTGTGACTGATGATGATGACGGACAGTTGGAC